>VDFB02049915.1:0-25462 GCA_007258455.2 Sequoia sempervirens | reverse complement strand
AATTTGAAGCTCTATAATTTTGAAAGAGATCCCGATTCTTCTCCTCTGTGCTCGGGTCAAACAACGATGCGCCTGAAGCCTTTCCGACCAAAGAAAAATTTGAAGACGGCTTACTCAGTTACCAGGAAACAACACTAAAATCTAAAGCTTGAAATAATCGTCCAGGCTCTTCCACGCTAAGCTCCCGAGGAACAATCTTGGATAGCCCCTGGTAAAGTCGTTGACGGAAAAGGAAGAGATACAGGATTGGAAAAGGAAAGGTTATCAATGGAAGCAGATGGAAATGGGTTTTTCCAAGTTAATAGAAATGAAATGAGTGTTTCCCAGCTACGTTTGAGGAGAATTCAGTAAAGAAGCAAGTTAAGCCCTCCAAAATGCTCGAGCCAACAATGGTTGCATATCAATCGCCCAAAAAAAAAACCCCCTTTGCCAATGCCACTGGACCGGTATATAATTTCCGAATCCTCCCGAGACCTTCAATCCTAGATTCAAACGCCTTGGCGCCTTCTTGGCTTCCTTCTCGACCGTTTCCACAAGAGGCTCGAAGGGAAGATAACAGAAAAGCACCGCCCGTGATCTCCACTTTCGAATTCCTTTTTATTTTTATTTTTATACCTTTCTTCATTTTTATATTTTAAATGATGGCATTAAAATTTTATCCTTATTATTAATTAATATGATTTAGCCATTGCAAATAATAATAATATACTTTTATATATATCAAGGATTATTCTTCTCGACTCACAAGAGAATATTATTATTATTTAATATTATATTTTTTTATCAATCATTTTAATTTAATATTTATAGACCTTTTGAAACCTCCTTAATAGGTGATTATTGACATACATATTTAAATTGACTTGCTTAATCGATATATATATATATATATTTACTTATGGCCAAGGTATTGATGTCGATGTATCTGTCTTGCTCCGACTCTAGGTTTGATGCTAAATTGATCCATCATTAACCACGTCCTCTCCCTGATGATATTTCCCTTTTCCTCGAGGCGTCAGCAATCCTGCATCCACTGGCAAGGATTATGGATTAGATCGTTCTCCATGGCTTAATAATATGCATTGAAATTTGATCTCATGATCTCATTCCACTTCTCATGAACAACAAATTCAACGGCAATGAATAAAAAAAAGTTCGTTAACATTACAGTTACAATAAAAGAACAACTTTTCATTCTCAATGTCATAATCACATGAAAGTAGTTATTTGCAACTAACATTGCATTTGAAAGACATAACCAAACATATAATCTTAATGTAGGGTTGTGACAGGAACTACCTTGGTCAAGACATTTGCCAGATTGACCTTTGTGTCAATTTTTGCAACTCGTAACTTGCTCTCTTCTACCACATGATGAATGAAATGAACATGCACATCAATATGCTTAGAGCGACGATGAAATGCAGGGTTCTTTGCCATAAAAATGGCACTGCTACTATCACAAAACATAACACAATCACTTTGTTGGCACCTCAAATCTCTCAATAACCGCTGTAACCATATCATCTCCTTGGCACCTTCAAAAAGAGCCATGTACTCAGCTTCGGCGGAAGAAAGAGCAATTGATTGTTGCAATTTGGAAACCCAACTAATGGCTGCTCCAGCAAACATGAAAACATAACCAGTAGTAGATCTCCGTTTGTCTAAATCTTTGGCTAGATCAGAATCAGTGAAACCTTGCAACTGAACATTATTCCCACCAAAACATAAAGCGTAATCTGAAGTACCTTTAAGATACCTTAAGATCCATTTGACTGCCTCCCAATGAGGTTTACCGGGATTGCTCATGAATTTTCTCACAACTCCCATTGCATGAGCAATATCCGGACGAGTAGAGACCATGGCATACATAATACTGCCAATTGTAGATGTATAAGGAATACTTTGCATAAACTCCTTATCCTCTTGTGCTTTAGGACATGTTGTGACCTTTTCACACATCGCCCCATTCCCCATTCTGTTGTACCCAAACCAAATTTTTTGCTTCATCAAGGCATTTTGCGTTTTAAAGTCTAAACCTTGCTAATTTGTTGTAAAACACAGTTTTGGGCAATATCAAGCATGGAGTTTTTGTCAATAGTTTGTCAGTCAAAGTCGGTTATATTGGTCAAAACCTGAAGCAGAGACTCAAAATGAAGATTTTCACGATGGAGGAGCACCTCACGACGACATTTCATATTGCAGACGGTCATGTTAATGATCAAAACAAAGTTTTTAAAGATCAAATCAGGGAGATTTCTTAGTAGAAAAGCCCAAAAGCGCAAGTATAGCTCAGGGGTGCCCAGCTTGTTGGAGGTCAAGATTCTGGTCAAAATGCTCAAGCATCCAGTCAATCTCTTCAGAATCAGTCTGGCTATCCGTCGAGCTATCCAGCGAAGCATTCCGAGAACCACAGCTCCGGTTATCAGCGACAGAAGTCAAAATCCCTAAATTTTAGGAGATAAGAATTTTGCTCTTTTCAGGCAAAAGCGCGCCTCTAGCCTGAGGGCGCCCATCTTGAAGCAGGGGTAAATCTCGACAGTTTCGTTGCCGGATGCAGTCAATTTGTTCACAACTAGTCTGCTTATCCGACGAGATATCGTTGCGTTTCATCCAATTTTCGAAGTTCCTGCGGCAGCCATCCAAAGACGTACTTTAAAATGGAGTTTTCATGTTTCTAAGCTTCTCCGTTTATGCCCAGTGCAAGTACAGGCCAGGGGCGCTGGCTTAAAGGACCCTCCAAATGGCATTATTTGCAGACAGAATCTTCATAACATCAGTAGTATTCTAGCCTAGCTCCGCGATGCATCATTCAGCTTGTCGATCCGACGTTCCTGGTGGTCGTGGCAGAGATTCTACCGAGCACGTAATTTTACGGGCGAACCAACAAATGGTTTTCAGTATATTTTCATAGTCTTAAGGCGCCTAGCTTTTAGGCTGGTCAGATGAGCCCGTTCACATTCGAAGTCTTCACGACTATTGAGCGTAATCAATTTATCTATCCAACGAGCCTAGCTGTCAGCCTTCAGCATTTGGCAGTCGCTCGTGTGTGCGAGGTCTCTGGTGTAATACTGCAAAGTGAAGATGTTCGGAAAATGGCTTAAGTCTGGGAGCGGTAATCTTATTTAAAATACGCACTGGAGTTTTTGAGGTCTTAGAAACAGTTTTCTTGCCTTGTCACCTTCAGTGACTTCTCTTGTAGGCCCTTCTGGCTGTCCGTTAAAACAGATAGTGCCTGAATCGGGTCATCCCAGTTCCAGATGTCAGACGTCAAAGTAGGGTACTTGGATGAGCGTTCAACTTTCGTCAAAAAGACACTAGTGCAACCATGAGCCAGGGGCGCTTTTACTTTTGAGGCCCTTAACACAGCTTTCAGCGATCGTGCATACAGTCGTTGGATGCAGAATATCTCCAGTCATGCAGTGAGCTTCGTCTCATATCAGCAGGGTTCACCGTTCACCGTCGGCAGCCGTTTGAAATGTCAGATGGCAGTTTAGGAAAATGGCTAAGTCTGGAACCCGTAAAACAATTTAATCAGGGGCGCTTAATTTTTTAAGGGGTTAAACGATGGATTTTGCAGTTGTGTCTCCCAGCAGACATTTCTTCCTTGTTCAGTAGGCTTTCCGATGAATTCTTCAAATCAGTCTTAGCATCACCCGGTCATCCGAAAATCAGTGTCAAAGTTGGCTAGTCGTGACATTGTTGTCAGCTATAAAATAGGGAGTTAATAAAAAATGAAGTATCTTGAGCAAATGGACGCCTATGTGCTCAAGAGATGACTTTTCAGAATCAGTGAAGTCAAACGATGAATCTCAAAGCTTCAACCAAATTGTCAACTGAAGTTCAAGATTCGCATAAGATGGCTATTTTCTATTTTTGGCGCCTAATTTCATGATAATAAATATTTTATTATTATTTTATTATTTGAACTTCCAGTCAATGGCAGTTGAACTCGAAGGCAACCAATCAGAAGGCTTCTATTTTCAGCTGAGGTTTTAAATCTTGCAGTTGTCAGATTGATGCGAATTTCATCTTCTTTAAGCATGGCGCCATCTTCATTTATTATTCACAAAGCTAAAGAGAAATTCCGTTTTTCTTTAAGAGAAATTCATATTTTCAAGCAAAATTCGCTTTCTTCAGTGCCAAAGGCGATTTTTACAAAATTGCCTTTCTTCATTCAAGGCTTTATTTTCAAGAGAAATTCAGATTTCTGCTAAAGGCGAATTTTAGCAAACCAAAGGCAAATTCTTCATCAACAATCATTGGCTAAGACATCAAAACATTTTATTTGCAGGTACAAGTCAGAATTATCAGCAGACTTCAGACAAGATGGCGATTTTAGCAGAAGCAGAGCACTAAAAACTTCTTTCTTCTGTCTTAAATTCTTCTATTTCTCGCCTTAAATTCTTTCGCATGTTTGAAGAATTCATGCATTTTGGCAAAACAAATCATCCGGGTTGATTCGCATTAGCTTCCTCGAGAAAACCCATGTGCCAGAATTTTTCAGGAAAATTTACTCTAGAGCATCAGTTCTCGAGGCTCTAATTTTCTCAACTGAAAATTCCTTGCATGGTCAAGTAGAAGTCAAATTTTCGCAAATCTGACATTCTGGGTTATCTTAGAATCTTTTTCTCGACAAAACCCATATCTCAGATTTTCCGTGAAATTGCCCTTGATAGGCTATTATTTCTTTTAGCTCGCTATGCTATTTTAGTTTTCCATAAAAGTTAGTCGAACATAAAATGGTTCACAGCCAACAGCGAAGTTTTTCTCGTGAGTACAAGACAATAAAGGATTCAAGACCCCAAACGGGTCTTAATTCATGATTTCGCTTAAAAGCCGACCGCTTTGTATCGTTCTCAGTAAGAGATAATGTTCATCACTCAATTACTGGTACGCCAAAGTTACCAATCAAGAAATGTTAGTTTGAGGTGCAAAAGATTAAAGATTGCTCAAGTTAAGTAATATCTCGTAGGTTGATGTACTTGACAAAATTTCGCTGAGGGATTGGTTAGTTCGAGATACACCCAGATTCGCCTTCCACTCCTCGTGATAGACATTACACACAGGAGTTAACTTGGTGTTACCCTTTCAAGTTAACTGGTTGTCTCACCTCATGCATATCTATTCTGAGATTCACCTTGTTTACTTGGAGTTTTATTTAGGATTTTTCGTTAACTGATGGTAGTCTTCCAGTTAACTTGCTTTCAATAAGGACGTGCATGCTTGCACAATTGTCCATTTTTAGATTAGATGTTCCAGTTAAACTGAGGGTAGTTTCCCAGTTGACTGTATAGTTTACTTAATTAGGGTTTGGCGCATTGGTTGCATGCATTTGCGAGACTGTAGTTAACACAAGGTGATTTTAGGGTTCCCTACACCTTGATGTATATAAATAAGAGCTTTGCTCATTTGTAATTAACTTTTGCTCGAGAGAGAAATATATGCTGCGCCTACCTTGCCCTCAATATTGCTCTTTTGGTATTTGTTCATGTGTCTTCGCTATTATGATTAAGTGTTATGCCACATAGGGTTTCATGCAATTGTAATGGTGGATTCTTTATGTCTTGTGAATCTTTTATCATTTCAATCAAGTGTTATGCCACATAGGGTTCCGTGAGATTGTGATGATAAAATCGTTTTGTGAAGTCTTTACTACTTTGATCAAGTGTTATGCCACATAGGGTTCCATAAGATTGGCGTGGTAAATTCCTCCCATAGTTAGATAAATCTGTTTGAACATCTTTATCATTGAGGTCAATTGTTATGCCACATAGGGTTTCGAGAGATTGAGATGATAAATCTGTTTTGTGTTAATTTACCATTGTGATCAATCGTTATGCCACATAGGGTTTCGAGAAATTACGGTGATAAATCTGTTTTGTGAATCTTTATCATTATAGTCAAAGGTTATGCCACATAGGGTTTCGTGAGGTTGTGATGATAAAGGTTGTTTTGTGAAGACTTTACTATTTCGATCAAGTGTTATGCCACACAGGGTTCCATAAGGTTGTCTTGGTAAATTCTTAAATCTGTTTTGTGCCCAATAAGCTTGTTTAGATTGAGATGATAGTTGCGCCACCTTGCCTTCAAGTAGAGAATCTAAACCGCTTTATTGTCCAATAATTTATCCCCGCTCCATTTCTCATGCTCGTTTTGAGGAAACCGATAGATTTAAAGTGAGTTAGCTTATTGTAGTTAATGATCTCGCTAAAACCGTAAAATCCTTAGTCGCAACGCTCTTGGTTTTCTTAACCTTGTGCCTCTTTCAGCTGAGACAAAAAGATAGGGATTAGTTTACTTTACTTTTTCAAGCATTTTGTCCACACAACGAGGGAGCTTCCCTCCTAATTTGAAGAGCACTCATTACGCAGTGTGCATAGCTGTCCGTACCAACTTGCACTCTAGAGGTGTTAGTTTTTACGCCAACACATTCAAAATGGGGACTCTAATTTCGCCTCCTCGCTCCACTTTTCGCTTTGGTTTTCCTTCTTTTTCCTCGTCTTTCTCAAGGTCCGGCTCGATGTGCCTGCCATTGAGCTTAAACATGAAATTTTGGCCAAGTCTATAGAATTAGGGTTTGTACTTTTCTGGTCAATGTGATGTCAAATGGGGCAAATAAGTTGGAATCTGAGCTTCACGTTGCAGTCAGTATGCTTCCAACAGGTTTCTAGCTAAATTTCAGTGAATTCCGACAACTTACTATTTTTAGTAAATACCTAATTTGGGGCGTTTTCAAAGCACTACTGAAGTTCTCTCATTCACACTGCATCTAGAACATGTCAAGCTGCTTGTCTGCAAATTTTGAGCCAAAACGGACAACTGTCTATTTTTAGTAAGTCCAGCTTCTAGAGCAGATTTTAGGGTTTATATGTGAAGTTTTTCAATGCATGTCTGGAGATTCTTTGTGGGTTTTCTGAAACCTACACAATGGTATAACATGCAAAATGAGACAATGACTTTCAGTGTTCAGCCTTCAGAGGCTATTTTTAGGGTTTGCATGTCAGGGTTTTCTTTGCATGTCTAATGATTCTTTATGGGTTTTTCAAGAACTACGTAGTGATGTGACATGCAAAGTGAGACGATCAGTTTTCAGGGACTTACTATTTTTAGCAGGTCCATTCCGGCAGCTGCCCAGCGCATTAGGTTTACAAACAGGGCAAAGTGCAACAAAAACGAGGTCAAACGGAGGTCATTTGATATACATGCAAGTCAAATTAGGGTTTCCAGCTTTGGGACCCAAAATGAGGGGTAAAATGTTAGAATTTTCGAAAACCGGTGTATGCCATTGCGATCAGTATCTTTCAAGCTATCCACTAGTAAAATTTGAAGGCAATCAGAGCACTTACTATTTATAGTAAAGCATTCCAGAAACTGGCTAAAAATAGTAAATCAGCAACAGGCGCTAGTGTGAACGGGCAGGTCATCCGATGAGGGTCACGCCATTCAAATTTCAGGTCAAACGGAGTTGTGGAGGTCTCAGAATCAAGCAGTTGCTATAAATAGTAAACCACCTTCAGAAGCATGCTATAAATAGCAGGTAAGCCCGAGATGGCAGTGTGAACAGACTAACAAGGTCATGAAGATCTAGTGGTTAAAATTTCAAATCAATCCGAGCTTCAAAGATGTGAAAATCAAAGGACTTACTATTTATAGTAAGTATTGAGCTGGCAGAAGGAATGAGAAAAAAACGCCTAAGTCGGGAAAATATCCTCCTTCACATGCAAAATGCGCCCATCTTCAAGCCAGGTTGATGAAATTTTCTAAGTCTACACTCAAGTCCTGCTCACTACCTCAAATGCGCCCTCATCAAGTTGGCAGTTGATAAAATTTCTAAGGCATTGAGTTTGTCTTGCAGGACCCTTGAAATGTGCCCAAGGAAGGATGAAGGTGTTAAAAAATTCTAAGTGTTGGAGATATATCCACCTCCTACCTCCAAATCGCCCATATCAAGTTGGCAGTTGATAAGGCATGAATCTCATCCCGCTAGACCCCTCAAATGCGCCCTCTTCAAAGGGGAAGCTAAGAAAGTTTCTAAGGCAAGGCGCTTGTCCTTCTCCATAAGCCAAATGCGCCCTCTTCAAAGATCAAGATGTTAAGAAAATTCTAAGCATTGAAGTTCGTCCTCCTACACATGCTAAATGTGCCCATGCAAGCTAGGAAAAGACAAAGGTTTTAAATCCTCCTGCACATGCTAAATGCGCCCAAGCTTGAAGAAGTCAAAGGAGTCAAAGGTGTTGAAAGTTTATCCTTCTCCACCCTCTAAATGTGCCCATCCTTCTGCCTATGTGAAATGCGCCCATATATGCTAGGAAGAGGACAAAGTGTTGACTTTCTTCACCAACCTTTGAATGCGCCCATGCAAGGTAAAGACAAATAAAAATCTAAGGCGTTGTGCATGAAAGTTTATTCTTCTCTACCCTTTATATGCGCCAAGTCCAAGATAAAATAAAAGATGTTAAGTGATGAGGAAATATTCTAAGGCGTAAAAGTTAATGTCCTCCTCAATGTGCTAAATGCACCAAGGTGAAGGTGAGATGAATAATAAGAAAATGACTAAGGAAGGCGTTGAAATAAAAATTCCTCCTTGATGTGCTAAATGCGCCCAAAATACATGTTAAGTTTGGAAAGGTAACTAAGACATGGAAGTTAATTCCTCACCACAGGCAAAATGTGCCATGACTGAAGATGAATGGAAAGAAAATTTTCGAAGGCAAATTCCTCCTTGATGCCTAAATGCGCCTATGTAAGTGATATTATTTAAAATTTTTCCTAAGGCACAAAGTTTCATCTCTAGGAAAAATACGCCCAGGCTTATAAGGTGATGGAATTTTCAGAAGCATGAACAAAATTGGCAATAGATAAGTCAGAAGGTGCTAGCTTCACGAAGACATTTTTTTCAAGTCAGAGCAAGAAAATACGCCCAAAGATGAAGAATAAGAATAAATTTGATAAAAAAAATATTTTTCTAAGGTTTAAAATTCAAAAATTAAATGTACCCCTTCGTTTGTAGACCCATGAATT
Source organism: Sequoia sempervirens (assembly GCA_007258455.2). Lineage (NCBI taxonomy): Eukaryota > Viridiplantae > Streptophyta > Pinopsida > Cupressales > Cupressaceae > Sequoia > Sequoia sempervirens. The sequence goes on along the minus strand of VDFB02049915.1, from coordinate 16,438 downwards.
CGACACGTTCTGAAGGGAATTTTCTTCTGGGTATCGAGCGTCTTTGACAAGGAATGGATTTTAAAGTCTTCCACTGCTCGCCAAGGCTTTCAAGATGGAAATTTTGATCGACACTTGAATTATGAAATTTTCCTAGGGAAAATTTAAAATTTTCTAAGGCAAAAGGAATAAAATGTGTTTTTGAGAATAAAATGCCTCAGATGATGAATTTGAAGTTGATTGACTAGATCATTTTAATCGAATTCTTCGTGAAATGAATTTTCCAGGCCAAAGATGAATAAAATTGAGTGTCAGAGCTTCATCTGGTGAAGTGAATTTCTTAGAAGATGCAATTGAAGTGAATATTTTCAAAAATGAATTAAAAATGCTAAGTATGCCTTGAAGTGAATCTTTTGAAATTCTAGAAGGTCAAGATTCTAGACACCAAATGACAAGTGTTGCAATTGCCAGAGGAGGGAAATTCGAATTCTTGTTGTGAAGTAGTGGAGATTTAATGAACTGGCTAAACTTAGAATTCGACTTAGCTATTTGAGCTGAGAAGTTGCTTCATTTTTCTCCACCAGTTGAAGAGTACGACTTGAGCTTTGAAGTTGAGATTGCAGTGCAAGCATTGAGGGAGTTCGACTTGAAGTAGAAGGATAATTGTTGTATGTTGAAGCTCAAGTTAATTCGCATTGTGGAGTAAATTTGAAGTCTAAGTTGCTGAAAATAAAGTTGGACGATTTTCTCAAGTGTTGAAGTTGCTGAAGCCAGCTTAGAAATTTGCTAAGTCTTTCTCAGTTCAAAGTTGCTAAAGGAGAAGTTGAGGTTTGCAGACGAAATATGATGTTGCAGCTTCTCAATTTTAGAAGTTGACTGGCAGCCCCTACATTTTATTTTATTTTCTAAGTAAAATTGCTGATGGTTGTTTGTTACTTTGCAGGATGGCTGAAGTAAGAGCAACTGGCAAAGACAATAATGCTGCATCCAGGCAGGCTGTTATCAAGAAGCTGAGCAAGCCTTTCCTGCCGGAGTTGAAATTCGCTTCGAAGTTGGGCAAGCTAGTTGACACAAATTTGTGTTCTTTCAACATGGAGGCTTTCAAAAGTCGAATGATGGGAGTTGGCAGTCATCGCCCTTCAATCACTTCGCACAATATTGTTTAAAGTAGACTATATGCAGCTGCTGGTTTTCCGCCAGCTATTAAGTGCCAGAGCTGATGATGGAGTGTGTTGACTGCTACGACTCGGATCACAGGTCCATTGTTTCATCTGATGGTAGATTGTTCCCCAACCTCACTCCTGCGGCTATCAGCGAAGCATTTGGAATCCCATCACACGAGAGGATGATTTACAAGACAAGAGAGCGTGCTGAGCGAATGTATGCCTCAACGTTCGAGAGATGTGCAGAGATGATCAACGCTCGCTGGATGAACAAGCCCAAGTCCTCTCACACGAAGTTGCTGAAGCAAATAATTTCAGATGATTTGAAGCAGAAGTACTGTGACTTGATCATGATGCTCAACAGAGTTGGAGGCTGTCCTCAAGCATATATCTTCGAGCCTTGGATGTTCTCCTATATCAATCTTGTGCTGGAAGGAAAAGAGCACATTAATTGGGCGGTGATGATTAGTGACAATTTACATGAGCAGCTCCGAAGCTTGAGGAGGACAAAAACATTTTACATGGGCTCCTACATTGTTTATATGTTGGCTCTTATGACGAAGTACAGGGGAATATCCTACAAGGAGCCAATTGGTTGTGGCTCTCACCAGTTCAAAATTCATGAGGCTTGTCCACAGTTGCACCTGACAAGCACGACCAATTACAAGCGAGTCAATGATGCCTTCACCATGCATATAACGAGATCACTTTAGCAGAGGACTCATCACAGGATCTCGAGGGAAGCTGAGGAATTAATAGAAAGGTATGGGTGCTAGTTTATTCAGTTTCCGAAATTTTCTTACATCAGGCTACAAGGTTTTTCTTCATACCCATATAGATTGCCTAAGTACCCAATGAATAGAATTTTGATGTTAGAGATATCTAGGCAACTTGTTGCCTATGATAAGATTCATAAGAGAAAGAAGAAGGGAGGAATTGACTTCCCAATCATCATGGGGAATTCAGATGAAGTGTGTCCTTCACCTCAGGCAGCCGGGGAAGCTGAAAATGAGCTTCAATTCTTCCATCTTTCCTATCACACCAGTAGGTAGTATTATGATCCTCACAGGAATATTAGATGGATACTGTCAGAGGAGTTTATTCATAAGGCAAATATTGAGGATAACTGGGCTAATACATCAGATGAGGCTGAGGTCAGGAAAAGGATGTTCTCGAGGCTACCAATAACCATGATTAGGGAGTGTGAAATTATTCTAGTACTAGATCAGGTGGACGAGGACATGAATGTTCTCCATCCAGATTATGAGGTAGTGAGAGACACGCCACTTCCACTCCCGGATTGGTCAGAGCTAGAGATTGCTGATTTGGACACGCTTTGTATTCCAGTCCTAACTTTCACCAGAGCATGGGTCGAAAGGCATGTGAGCAGATTGAAGAGTAGGTCAATTCCTTCGACTTACAACTTGATGGGAGATCATAGGACGCCGACTATCAGCAGGAAGAAACAAATTACCCAAGGTCCAGAATCTTGAAGGAAGGAGCCAGTTCAGCTGGAGCCTCCGAGAGTTGTGGTTGAGTCACCTAGGCCATTGGACACGTTCTCCAAGTATACAGGAGGTTTCGCTATTTGCTGATCAAAGAAATGCATTGAATCAGGAGTAGGAATTACATGAGGAAACTTAGCCACCACGAAGAGAATCAGTTGGCCAAAGTGTTAATGTGCCCACTAGAGATGATCAGCAGGAGGAAGATGAGGAAACTGCTACTGACACACACTTCTAGCATGAGCTTGAGGCGGCTCTAGAGGATGATGCAGTTTCAGGAGATACTCAGCCATTAGAGGCCGATGAGCCTCGCCAGAATGAAATTGAAGTAGAACAAGTCCGTGAGGAAGAAGCGAGGGATGAGCAGCCGTTTGTTATACAATAGGTAGTACCTGATTGGCTCAGAGATAGAATGAGGAGCCCCAGTGAAGAGGCTGATCCAGCGGTAGAGATGGAGGATTTTTTGAGTAGGATCAGCGCGCCTCCAACTAAGAAGAGAGCTAGGAAATTTTCGAAGATCTCAACAGATGAGGATGGCTCTTGCACCCTTCACGTTGCTGTCCCTAGGGTTGATTGTGATCGAGATGAGGCTGTATCGGAGAATTATATGATCACAACCATGGAGTTAGGTCGCCCCACAGGAGCACAGATCATTGAGGAGTGTGATAACTCCTTTCAGGCACTCAAGGAAAGATTGCTCAGGACTGAAGGCAAGTATAAGAAATTGAAGAAGGAGCATAAGACTTTGATTGGCTACGTGCAACATTTGTCTTGTCCTTGTGGGTAGGAGATTCTGACACTTGAGCTTCCAGCCGAGTTATCTAGAGAATCAATTAGTGGCTTGGAGGACTTGAGAAAGATGGCACAGGAGGCAAACAAATGGATTGCAGGTGTTCGTGCCGAGACAGAAAAGTTCATGGAAGATCTTGCTCATGCTTATCAGCAAGCTTCCGACATTATGGCACGAATGGAGGTAGTTGGTTAGGCTTGGGGTGATGCTCTTGTCTATCAGAGTAGGGTTATTCAATGTCTGGAGGCTTTGATGCATACTCCCTTGCAGATGTTGGTTGATGGAGGAGTGATTCAGGAGGGTGATAGGTATGATTTTACCAGTTGGTACTCTTCAGTAGTCACAGGACGTGGATTCTTCGATGCAGCACAGGCAGATTTAGCCAGAGTCAGGAAGGCTATGATGAATATCATTGATGGAGTCCTGAACATCTTGGAGGCAATCTTTGCTAGTAGGCTGAATTCTGATGAGGTGACTACTGATGGATTGAGGAGTAGGCTGCCACCTTTCTTTTCAGAGGTGAAGACTTCTGTGCAGGATGACTTTGAAAACATTTCGACTTTCTCCAGTCTGATTCAGAATACCCAGGATGCCTTGACCGCTTGGAGAAAGTCTTGCGCACGGCATGGGCAGTCAGTCATAGTGTTGGAGTTTTAGCTTGATCATATTCCACCTATCTCAGTTCAGGAGGTTGAGGCTGTGCTCGCCAGGTTCATTGATTTTGCAGCCAAGGAGAAGGAGAATGGAAACACACTTCTGGATGATGACCTTCTGGAAGATTGATTGTGGGCATTAGTTGCCTTTACTATTTTGGGAGTGAGTGGGAATCTTGTGATTCATTTATTGTACCACTCCCCATTCTGGCAGTTTTTAGGGTTAGGGCTGAGGTGGCTTAATCTAAGCCATTCATTTGATTGTAATCTGAGCCGTCCATTGGACTGGGCTATCTATAAAAGGGGCATCCCCCCTCATTTGTATTCATTAGAATTAGAAGTAGAAATTAGATCAGACTAGAGACTAGAGCAGAGAGATTGATAGTATAGTTGTGTAGCTTAGCATAGCATAGTTTGGAGAAGAAGGAAAGTTCTCCCTTTGAGAATTTTGTAAGGAATTGTTACGAAGACTATCATAATAAAAGAGTTTCATTGATGGTGAATTTGTCTTTTGTTATGAGTAGTTAGTGAGGTTTCTTTGCCCTTCAACTTCAAGTAGTTTAAAGTAGCGTAAGTTTCATTTCATGCAAGTAGATGTTAGCTATGGATTTGTGGTGTTAATCAAGGCAACTTCGTTTTAGTCCATACCACTAGCAGCTTGCTGACGACAAGTTTGCCTTGTGTGGTCAACTGGAAAATTTTACAAGCTTAACTTCGGTTGTGATTTATGTCTCGGCATGCATCGTCTTGATGGTGTCTTGATGCTGAATTGCAACTTGAAAACCTCTTGCCACTCCCTTGAAGATTGCACCAACTTTGTGTAAGCTGTCCCACGCGAGGCGGAGCAAAGTTTGGTTGAAGTCTGTTGAGATTAATCCCACATCCCGTCTTAGAGTATAATTTAGAACCTTCTTATCCCTATACTGATTTACATTCAATACATTTCCGGTTAGTTTTAGGAAAATTCATACCTCAACACTAAATCATTCGCACAAAAATTCCCTTCCAATCATTAACTTGTTGTCAACTGCAAACATCTTGAACAATTGTGTAAGTCCCCTCATAAAAACAGCAAATCACAACGAACCTACTAAGGGTATTCCATAGCATTTCAGAACTTTGGAGTTGAACATACGAACTTTCTGACAATCTTAGCGTATGGAATTCTTTGATCAAGAGAGAATGGAGTAGCCTTTGGATTACTTTGTTCTGCTGATTGGTGCAGTCACAAAAATCACATCAACAGGACACAATTCAGAAGATAAGCGAAAATGACCAGCTAAAGGAGTGCTAATAGACTTAGCTCCTGTCATACCAAACTTATCCAATACCTTATCAATGCATTGTTTTTGGGACAATCTGATATCTTTCTTCTTCCGATCGCGAGACAGTCATTCCAAGAATCTTCTTAGCTGCCCCTAAGTCTTTCATAGCAAATCTTTTAGCTAATTGTTCCTTCAACTCAGAAACAACCCTCATGCTAGTACCAGCTACCAACATGTCATCAACATAAAACAAAAGAATAACAAACTCACCATTAGGAAGCTGCTTGTAATAGACACAAGGATTTGATTCACATCTTATAAAGTGATGCTCAATCATGAAGTGATCAAATTTAAGATACCATTGTCTCGGAGCTTGCTTGAGCCCATACAAACTTTGCTTCAACTTGCAATAAAGATGTTCCTGTCCCTGTTTGACAAATCCTTTAGGCTGCTCCATATACAACTCTTCATCAATATCACCATGTAAGAAAGCAGTCTTGACATCAAGTTGTTCAAGTTCAAGATCCCACGTAGCTACCAAGCCCAAAACTACCCGGATTGTGGTCATTCTCACAACTGGAGAAAAAATTTCATCGAAATCGATTCCTTTTTGTTGAGCATACCCCTTTACAACCAGTCTAGCATGATATCATTTCCTGCCTCCATCCTCTTCTTTCAATTTGTAAACCCATTTGTTCTTAGTGCTTTCCTATTTGGCGGAAGAGAGACCAAATCCCAAGCTTGGTTTGCCATTAACGAATCCATCTCCTCACGCATTGCAGCCTGACATTTACAAGAATCAACATTTGTACAAGCAGCTTTAAAGTTAGTTGGCTCTGTTTGATTAGAGAGCAAGAGCTTGAGCTCTACTTCCTCAGATAACAACTCATAATCCGAAAACTTCGTTGGAGTTTTCTGCTCTCTTGTAGACCTCCTCAATTGAGGTTCTGAGAGCTTTGTTCTCTGTTCTATATTGTTGCTCTATACAGTTTGCAAATCAGTATCAAAATTCTGCGATAACCTCTGTGAGAGTGGTAAAGGCTGCTCAAGAGGCAACGCCTCTACACCCATCGACAAAGTCCCCTCTACACCTTGTAGCAAAGTCTGCTCCTGTGGCAAGGTAAGTTGAGTAACTGCTTGCGTGGAAGGTGAAAATCGTCCAAAAGCTGGGGCAACTCCTTGCGAATTGCCAATAATTTCCTTAAATGCACGCGGAGAGGAGAGACTAGTGGGAAAGATAGGAGGAGGAGCAACAACTTGATGCTGATCAAAATTAGACTCTCTGCCATGCCATCATGTGCAGACCGGAGAGTGTCTCAAACCCGAGGTAGAAGAAAAAGACGTCCCTTGCCTTGAGAACATAGAAGAGGATGAAATAGGGGGTGATAAAACAGAGGTGGGAGAAACAATGGTAGGATGAGGAATTGGAAGGAATGGCCCTTGTGACCTGTTATTATCTTCAAATACTGATAAAGGCACATACTCTTTAGTGCCAGACGCTTGAGCTTGTGCTGCTGGAAAGAATTTCTCATTAAAAGTAACATCTCTACTACGAATAGTTTTCTTATCAATTGGACTCCATAGTTTGAACCCAAACTGATCTTCGCCATACCCAACAAAGATGCACTTTTGCGATTTGGCGTCCAACTTGGTCCTTTTCTCCTTAGGGACATGTACGAAAGCTTCACATCCAAAAAGCCGAAGATGTGAATACGAGATTCTTTTGCCCAACCATTCCTCCTCCGGAATACCGAAAGCCAAACGGGATGAAGGGCTCCGGTTGATTAAATACACTGCTATATTATAAGCCTTAGCCCAAAATTCTTTACCTAAACCAGCATTAGAGAGCATACACTGAACTCTCTCAAGAATTGTCCGATTGAGCCTCTCAGCTGCCTCATTCTCTTGAGGAGTAAAGGGAACAATTTTAATCCTTCGAATACCATTATCTACACAAAAACTATAAAACTCCAAGGAACAAAACTCTCCTCCATTATCTGTTTGTAAACATTTGATTTTGTGCCCACTCTGATTTTCAACAAGGGCTTTAAATACTTTGAATTTAGAAAACACTTCTGATTTTCAACAAGGGCTTTAAACATTTTGAATATAAATCAGTGCTCCACGGGGACTCGTCCCCTACCTTGGTACCCCTGTTCCCGTCTCGGAAACGTTTCGGGGACTTGGGGGACTTGGGGACTCCTCGTAAACTTCCCCTCGCCTTTGCATCTGACAGTGACGCAAACTTGAGCTCCAATTTTGATACAGACCTACCAGTTGCATCTGCTGATTAGGGACAACCATATATTTTCTATGTTTTTGTCATTTTATAGTTTAAACTTGAAGCCTTTGTGCATTTTGTTATAATTCTTATTTAATATGTATGCACATTGACAATAAAAGCATTTGAATTTTGTTAATTTGTTTGTCAATTCTCATTTGAAATCTTAATTCAAGCCTAATGTTATGTATTAATCTTCTACAATGCCTATGATGAATGCTTTATCAATGTTCTGATATGAATATTTGAAATTTCTCTATATTTTTAAAAATTTCCCTATTTTTTATAGCCATCCCCTACCGTCCCCTAAAAAATGACCCAAAAGTACCCCCGTACCGGAAACATGTCCACCGTCCCTTGCCGTCCCCATCCCTAAAACTTGGGGGAGCATAGATATAAATCCAAACTCTTCATGTACAATCATCAAGGAAAGTAACAAAGTAGTTTGCACTCCCCAAAGAGGTTACCTCTGTAGTCCGAATATACCAGCTCCAAAGGTACATTCTTCTTCTCACGACCGCTTTTCAAGAAGCTAACCCGCTTCTGTTTTCCATAAAGACAATGCTTACAAAACTCCAAATTGACTGATTTTAGACCCGGTAGTTGGTCCCTTTTGAGCATAACTTCAAGTCCTTTCTGGCTCATGCGACCGAGCCTTTGATGCCAAAGTTCCGCTTCGCTGTCCATAACAGTCATAGCAGCTCCCACTTCATCATGGTTCTCAAAAATATACAGATTGCCAACTTTATTTCCCTTTGCCACAACCAAAGATCCCTTGGTTACTTTCCAAGTATTTGAAGAAAAGAAAACATTGCAACCTTGAGTGTAGAGCTGACTTACGGATATCAAATTCCTCTTAAGTTTAGGAACATGTCGGACATCTTTTAACAGCCACGTGCTTCCACCTTGCAGCTGTAACAAAACATCACCTTTCCCAATTATTTCACAAGCTTTATTGTCACCAAGAAACACTTTTCCAAACTGACCTTCTTGGTAATTTGTGAAAGCCTTCGTACATGAAGTAGCGTGAAAAGAGGCTCCAGAATCGAGCACCCAAGAGTCTGAAGTGGTGTCAGTTGTTGACAACACTAAAACGCTATCATCCTTGTCACAAACCGTATTAGCTTCGCTGTCCCTAAAGATCTCTTGTGCCATTTTGTAAGACCAACAATTCTTTTTAGTGTGGCCAGCTTTCCCACAAAACCAACAGTCACCATTGCGGCCTCTTGACTTCAAACGTTTTGCAGATTTAGACCTTCTTTTGTTCCTATCTTTGCCTCTCTCTTGAGGCCTGCCCCTATTCACCATAGTCAAGGCATCACCGGAAGAGGTTTCTTGGTTTTTCCGCCTCATATCTTCGTTGAGAAGAGTGGCTGCAATATCATCAAATTTTAATTTGCTCTTGCTGGACACCGAAGTGCTAATAGCCGTCACCACTCCGTCCCAGCTGTTTGGTAAAGAACACAACAGTAGGACAGCCTTGTTTTCATCATTTTGAGTCATACCCACCGAAGTTGCTTGGGTGATTAGGGTATTAAATTCGTTGAGGTGATTTGCCATGATCCCTCCTTCCTTCATGTTCAAACTGTGCAACTTTTTCATGATAAAAACTTTGTTTGCAGCCGATGCCATTTCATACATGGCTGAAAGTTTATCCCATAGCTCCTTTGTAGTCTTCTCAGCTGAGACATTGAAAAGAACGTTGCTTGACAACGAAAGAAAAATCGTAGCTCTTGCTTTCTTGTCTAACTTCTCCCACTCTTCGTTAGGCATCGATCTTGGTTTCTTCGATTTGCCTTCCAAAGCGAGTGAAAGATCTTGCTTTATAAGCAGTGACTCCATCTGCACTTTCCACAGTCCAAAATTCTGCCCCGCAAATTTCTCCATCTTCGCTTCCTCCATTATTCAGGAAATTCTTCTCAGCTCTCCTATCGGCTTCACCCTAGCTCTGATACCAATTGTAAAAAGGGAAGAAGTGCAGAAACAAAGAATGCAGAAATTAAAATCAAGAACAAATAACAGAATAGATACTAGACACAGATTTTATAGTGGTTCACCTTATAGGCTATATCCAGTTTCAAAGCAGAGGAATATTTTATTAGAATCTCAGTTCTGTAATTACATACAGCTACAGCAGATACATATCTCCAGAAATAAACACTTTATCCATAACACACACGTATGGAAAGGACACCAAAGAATTGGAATGTCAAGGGACAAAGGATGGAGGGAAAAACAAAGGAGTCCGTTGGACTTCACCTCCTAACAATATCAAGGACAAGAATATATGGAGTTGGAGATATGTCGCATGCAAATCTAGACATGTCTCAATGCCATTAAGGTTCAAGGACACCTCTGCACCACTTGTGCCAGGAATTCCTTTAGTCCTTTGTGGAGTTGCAATCTTGCCTACACTTCTTTTCAACTCTTGCTTGCCTCAATACTGATTTTTGGTTTGGGTAGATTCTTTTTTAAAAGTATTTGGTTCCAAGGATTTGAGGGATCTTGTGATTCCTACACTCAGCCAATTCACAAGCCTCCTCATTCTGAGGTTCTCTCCCATCATATAATCAACATGCTTTTTAAGTTAGACAATTTATTATTGTATTTTAAAACAGATACAACGTCTTGCCTCAAAGGTGTTTGAAATATGGACTTTCTCCTATCATCCCCCGTTAAATCAAGGTGCCAACATTTGGATGTGCTTGTCCGCATGATGCTAAAACAGATTGATTCTTAAACATAGTGCTCGAATTATACTCATGTTAAATCTTTTTCTTTTAGATCCGTCACTAGCTTGTGGTGCTGTCAGCAGAGAGATGCAACACCATTCTTTTGTATTATTGAAAGGTTTTTGTATCTTTCATTCCCAAATCATGCATGCCATAAGATATTGTTGGCACGCTTTTTTTTACAAGATGAGAAAAATTAATTGATGCCAAAATCTCACCTTTGAGTCTTAGCAACTTTCCTTCCTCAAAACCAATTATGATAGCTAAATTATCACTTTTAATTTTTATCATTACTTCTCTATCATATAGCAAGAGTAACCTTATTGTAAAATTATTGCCAACAAGAACAAATCTCTTTTCAATTGAGAAATGTATTATACATTTGGAAGGAGATATGGAATATTTGGTAGCTTGAGTTAGATTTTTTCTATCGATTCCTTTTATCTGTAGACTTTTTTATCTACTGCAATTTAAAGTACTCCACTACTTCATGAAATTTCTCAAAGAACTCAAGTATCATACCAAGCTTGTTCCATTGATTCACTGTTGGAATTATTAGATGTAGAAGGAAATAATTAGATTTCAATATATTAACTTGGTGATAGATAGCAAACTAAGTTGAATTTGAATCATGAAATATTTCTTTCCTTTATTATCCTCCCTTTGTTTTCTATATACATCAATATTTTCTCGTAATGTTTTGAATTTGTGATCCTCAAAGCTCCATTTTCTACCCTATCTTTGTAAAATATATTATGCCTATCAATTTTTTCTTGTTCTTGATTTCTTTCTTTATATCTACCTTCTTATTGCTTTTTCAAAAACTATTATTTTAGTAGACTAATCTTTTTTACGAATATGTAGTAAATATTTTCTCTTACCTTGAACTATTTTTTATTTGAAGGGTATTTCACTTTAAACCAACTAATAAAAAATAAGTGATTTTTAGTTCAATTACTTGCTTGTAATGACTCCAATTAGATTTAAATTGTGGGAATAAGATCTTTTATAGAAGTAGTCATACATATAAATCAGTTTTCCACCAACAACATCAATATCATGTGTTCAGATATCTAAGTTTTAAAATTATACTTAAAATATCACCAATTTTAACACAAGATTGAGAAATTTTGATTATAATTATATGAATTCTAATTTTGAATCGAAATAATATAAAACCTTTAATTTCTTTAAGTTTCTTTTGTGATGACTAGCATCCTTCAATGTGATAGAATATTTTTCCAACTGCGAAGGCTCTTATGAAGAAAAAGTTCCTACTTTTTTTAATCTCTAGATATTAATTTTTTTATCTTAGGTTCATCATGTTATTGACTTGCATCACAAATACCATACCATAAATTATTAAGAATGTAGTATTTTCAAGCAGTCTTAATCATATTAACTGGCATTTTTATAAATTTATGTAAGATGATTATTCAACTTCCATCTTTTTTAGAGGTGCCAATTCAACTTTCATGAATTTAAAAATATAAATTTAAAATAAGGAAAATATACAAGCAAAAATGGAAGGAATAATTAATGAAATGAATGTGATAATAGATTTTCTAATAGAAGGGTTTAGAAGATTGATAATTTATGGTAATTAAATTTTAAGTGTGAATGGTTTTTTTTTGTTTTGATACCAATGTTAGACTAAGAATTTGACAATAGAAAAGTGAAACACAATTCTTATTAACCTCAATCTATGATACATAGTACATATTTATTAATATGAAACAACTACTTAACTCATCTTCAAGATCATTTTTTTAATTTCTTAATGAATCTAATTAATAATTTTACATCAAAGATTATGTATAGTATTAGCACATCTTCTAGGATTGAAACCAACATATTTTTTTCTACATATATTTAGTGAATATTTTCAATCTCCATTCCTACTACACTAAAAATATTACATACATTTTAAGTAACTTAGGTAAGATATATGTAGCTTTAAAATTTATGCCCTTTCTATATTATACTTGATAGTCAAAACCTTGTAATTTGCTTATACGCTATGTTTTTCTTAATTTTATTTAGAATAGTAAATAGTAGGGATAACTTTAAGAAATCCCCCATTGGAAAAAAAAAAAAAAAATACTAGTGAATTTTTCATTATTTTTGAAAAAAATATAATATCCTAGCAAATTTTTCATTATTTTTCAAAAAATATTAATTCTATTGGAAAATCGTTTTTTGAAAAAAATATTAGTTTTATCGGCGATTTTTTAAAAATCATTAGAAATATGTAATTTTTTTTTGGTGAATTATACTTGTATTCAAACAAATAAAATAATGTTGGTGAATTATGTTTGTATTCAAAAAAATAAAACAATTCGTTGGCAAAGTAAAAATTGTATTAAAAATAAATAAAAATTTCATTGGTGAATTAAATTTATATTCAAACAAATAAAATAAGTTCATTGGCAAATTAAATAAATATTCAAAATTATAAAACTAGTTATTTGGTGAATGTGTTGGTAAGTTTTTGAAAATCATAATGTGGGTGGCAAGAATAACAAATGCTAAATGATATTATTAAGTTGTTTGGTGAATTTATAACTTTAAATAGATTCACATATCCATTGTTGGATGATCGTAGATCACTAGCATAAATTCTATTTTAGGTTGAAGTTCTAACACAATTGAATTCATATATAAAGTCTTTGGAATAGAGACAAGCATCAACAAGTCTCTAGGAAGTGTTCATTGTTTTGTTAGTTGAATAAATTAATTGTCTTGCGGTGAATTAAATAAATAAGGACTAAGTATTGATGTTTTTGATATATATATATATAACTCACCAACTTGATGTTCTTAATTTAATTTCTCAATGGGAGATCTTAAAAAAATAAATAATTTCCTCTTTTGATCGGAAGCAAACAAAATTTATTGATAATCAATATTGAAAATGATGTAAGGTACAACTGACCATTTAATTCTCGCAATCCACTATATCCTCCTTCACTATAGTTAAACACTCCCAATAGATTTCATACATTTTCAGTGCCTCAAAGTACTCTTCTTGAAGCCAGATGTCAATCCAAATAACATTTGCAATAGCTTTCTTATGTGCTGACGATGCCTCCAAAAAGAAGGAATTATACCTCACACAAGTAAATTTTATTAAATTCTAGCTTTGGTTAGATTCCAAGTGTGTGCTAGCATTTCAAGGCTATGCAAGAATGGTGAGTTCAACTATAATTAATGATTGTGTGTTGGGTTAACCTTATAATTTTGCTATGAAGAGGGATGGTGAGTTCAACTGAAATCATTTTTAAGTCCATAAAAGGGTTTAGAGTGCGGTGTTTTGAATCTTGATACGTATTTTGTGAGGTTAATAAGGATGATGTCGTGGTATTATATGGAATACTTTAAAAATTCTTTTGCCTCAAGTTATGTAGTTTTAGAGGGAAAAAGAGACCAAGTTGGCTTAGGATGGGTGAAATTGGAAAATATTTGAATTGGTTCACTTGGCCCTTGTGCTAAGTTTTGAACTAGGATGAGGAGCTCTAAGGGAGATAAGTGCTCTAACTAGGAGTGAAGGAGTAGCTCTAAGTATTTTAATCTTTTCTCTAAAGTAACCTACCAACTTCTCGTGGTCCATTTTGAGAGAAGCTCTTGCCAGTTCCAACCTGATGGACTTTGATGTTCTTTGATCAATGATAGTGGGTATGGGTTGTGTGATGGCCCTCAAAGAGGAATTGTGGACTTGTAATGTTGTGTTCTATTTTGGTGGCTTGGTCCTGCCTAAAGATAGTGTTAGAAAATTTGCTACCCCTTTTAACTTCTTCTTAGGACCTCCAACTAGTATCAAGGTGTTAATTCATTTATGCACACCTTCAAGTTTAGCAATTTAGGACAATTACATTTGCTATGTTCACAACTTCAAAGTGTAATTGGCAAGCCTGGTGGTCTAAGGATATGATCTTTACATCCATACACTCCATCACCACTAATGCTTCAACCACAATTCAGACTAATGCTTGGTGAATTTGTCACCTTTGTAGCAAGCTGAAGAAAATCCAACAAGCACTTGTACCCATTACATTACACCACTACTATATTAGTATCAATCATTTCAAATGTAAAATTGGCTTGTCATTTATACACAAGCTTGCATTCTCTACTCATCTTTAAAAAGAGATTTAACATTGTAATTCATTTTTAATACAATAAATGGTTGTGCTATTATTCATTACTCATTTGTAGTAAAGAATTATTTTGTGTTAGTGTCTATTCAAGTTACAAGTAATAGTATATTAACTTTCATGGAGAGTAATTAGAATGTTTACTTTGTAAATGTGAAATATGATATATGATAATTAAAATAAATATAATAAATATTTTTATATCACATGCCATAATGATTTATCTTCCAAAAGTTAGAAATAATGTATAAGCATATTTCACTGTTCTATTCTAGGTTGAAGTTTTGACACACCCAATTTCTTACATAAAGTATCCAAAATAGAGATAAGTGTTAACATATTTCAATGTTGAATTGTTTGGCTTGTGGCATTTTCATTTAAGTGATTTCCCATGTCTTTGGCTATGTTGTTTTACTAGCCTCTAGAACTGTTTTATCGACCAAGCTCATTTTTTAAGTATTCTAATTATGCTTTTATCTGCTTGCAATTGTGCACTCCTTTGGTGGCCTTGATTATGTCCATGTGACACCATTTAGTTGTAGCACACTTTTTCTTTGTGGCACAAGTTTCCTTTTCACCTCAGGTTGTAAGTTGCACTATTGCACTATTGTGCCACATGTATTCCTCTTCAGATCCTTTTTCATAGTAGTGACTAGTTTGTGGGCCCATTATGATGACAAGATGTCTCTATACCTATTGGAGTGTATTCTCTCATTACAACACGAGATTGAAATTATTTTTTTATTCTAGGTTGCACTCTTGCACTTTGATGCCACGTGTATTTCATCAATGATCTATTATTGATAGATTTAGCTTGTAACACTCCCTTATGTCACAAAATCACATATCATGATTTCTTTTCATTGGCACCAATGTCCTAGTAATCGGTTGAGCCATTTATTATTATACCTTTGCTATGTGCCTAATTCTAGAGTTATTCATGTTGGCATTGGTTAAATTTTTTAGGGTTTTCTTGCATATCCTGAAGGGTTAGATTTTTAGAACTTAAACCCTCATATGTCCAGTTACTTTATTTCCAATTTTGTAGTGACTTGTTTAGCTCATGGTTATCCCTTAAGTTATTTCTCTGAGCATTCAAAGTCTTTAAATAATCAACCCCTTCGTCTTAGTAGCCAATTCAGTTAATTAAGCTTGTGCACTAAAAATACCTTAAGTTGTTTTCTACACGTGCCTTAAAGAGTGGTCCCCACCTTCATCCTAATTGGCATCCACATGCCATGCTTCATTATGTCATGCATTATTAATTCCCTGAGCTATTGTAAATTGCGATTGCACACAATGATGGTGCATGTCTTTTAGTGGTTTTGCTTGTTTAACAACAATACAACACATCATGTATGTGTGGTGGCTTCTTATTTGTATCACATGGCTTTCGTTTGTCATGGTCTCTTTAAAGAATCAAAAGTTAAGGTTGTGATAGTGCACTTTCATGACATATGACATTAACACAGAGTGGGATTGGGATACTTCATAAGTCTGGGTGAATGAAAAGTGGGTAAATGGGATCCACATGTCATCCCCTTATTTAATTGTGGTGTTTCTTCACATCATGTGTTTTATTGACATGTGTCCTCTACCTCTCAATGACAAGACAACATGGAACTCTTATCTAAAGGTTTAATGATGTATGTGGGGAAACCCCTCGTGATTTATAATTCACTTTACATATGGTGAATTCTCATTTTATTGCGTCTTTTCAATTTATCACATTTTGTCCAAGAAAAGTTGAAATGATTTTTGTGATAAAACTTTGATCTTATAACTATTGATCATCCCATGTCAAATAAGATCTACGGTCCAAATTCAAATTTTAGGAATGGTAATTATGAACACTCTGTTTACTCGTATCCACCATTAATACAAAAGGTGACATATTTCTACTCCTATATTAAGGG
>VDFB02049914.1:0-12396 GCA_007258455.2 Sequoia sempervirens | reverse complement strand
GAGGCACGGAAAACGATGCACCCAGAAAATTCGGAGACCAACCCAGTTGAGCTTTCGAAAAACCCACCAGGAATCTGTGATCGAAAAAAATTTTTGACTTCGGAAAACGTGTCAAAACCCTGGACGACTGTTCAGAATGCCCTAGCCGCCATTGACAAACCAGAAAATTACAGAGAAGTGGAAGAATTCTTCTGAAAACACGGCACGAATCTGAGAACTCCCGTCGGCGCCCAGTAACACAAGGTTATTCGCGGCCGGAAGGATACACCAGACGTTTCAAACTGAAAGACGTTTCTGGAAAAAAACCGCGTCTTCAAAACGCAGACAACCTTCAACAAAAAACCGAGCTCAGAAAAAATGACGCCCAGAAAGAAATCGAGTCTTCAAATCATGTCCTTAAAAACCAGGGAAAAGATCCACGAGCTTTGGATGCAACCAGGGGACGAGTTTCAACAAATCGCGAGCTTCTTCCTTCAGAAAACGCGCCTGAGACAAGCACGACGCGCGGGAAAAAACGAAGGTCGCGGGCTTGAGCCAGACACAAATGACACGCGGCCAAATGCTCAGAAACCCTCGACGAACCCAAAGAAGACGCGCAGAGCCGACGCGGGCAGAGAACGGAAATGAGGAGGTCGCGCGGACGTCACAGGACGCACGGGTTTGACGAAACAGGATCGCACGGCTCTGGTAAGGCGCGAACACAAACCCTTTGCAGAAGAAGTGAACACTTTGAACTGAAACGCCGCCACACGAGATCAGAACACACGAACACGTGAGCACAACCACAAAAACCAGAAAAACGACCCAGAAACAGATTTCGAAAAAAAAATATTTTTGAAAACTTTCACTAAAAAGATTTAGGATTATAAAATTTTCAAAAAAAAATTTGCCTCAGCTCTGATACCATATTACGCAAGTAATTGGTAAATTAATTGATGTATTAACAATGAGCGAGACGCTCAATAAATAGTTTACAAGATTTACAAAACTGGAAAGTTTCTAAAAAGAAACTCCAGATAAGATCGGAGACGATCTTATCTCTATCTTACAATATCTTACAATATTGAGCATTAATAAATAAATAAATAAACATTATTTTAATACAAAGATGCTGCAATGACTAGGGTATGTTGGTGTTTATTGCCCTTTGAATCATTAGGAACCTACAACACAGCCTAAAAAACTTGCTTAAGGTTCTTTGCTTCTTATCTTTGCAAACTAGTTGTGCTCCAGTGGTCTGAATGTCCAAGTTTTATCTCGTCTCTGCCTTTCCGCTCCTGTCTGAGCTTTGATCTTCTTCTTGACTAATGCGTTGGAAAGCATTCACCATTGATTACACAAAGAAACTGTTTAGAGCTTGAAAAGATGACATTCAGGACCATGATGAAGCAGGATTCAACACTGATACACTGAACAAAAAATTACATGAATATTTATATTATACGAATTTTTTTGTATGGATACAACATAAACTATTCATCAGAATTAACAAATCTTGTCAGCATTATTGATAGCTCATAAAAAGACCTTGTATATTGCATATGCACATGGAATAGGACATGGAAGGTCATCACTATAGACAAGCTATTATCTTCCTCAAATGTTAAGCTCCTGGTGGCAGTGGTGATCAATCAAATTCCTTCTTTAGGCATAAAAATTAAACAAGGATTGTCCAATCATTTATTATTCTGTCAGATATGTGAACCCTCTTTGCATAAGTAGAAGTAAGTAGCAAAAGCAAAAGGTTTCTCAAAAATAATATTATGTTCTCTCCTTATTATTCCTACACCAAAATATTTTATTCACATGGAACATCTCTCAATGCTCATAATTATTAATCAATTGGTATGATGAATACCAATTTACCTAATTAAATACCAGTTGCCCTATCTCTTCATAATTAGATTGATCATGTATGCCTTATACACTTCATATACCAATAAAATCAAATACAAGAACAAATAGTCAGGGACCCATCATCTGTCTTTCTTTCTCTTTTTAAGCTAAGCTGCCAAATCGGCATCAGCTATGGGATGGGTATATGGGTACAGTATGCCTGTGTGGCAAATATTTTGGAGGGGGTAACGTGTGTCTTGGATATGTCCGTACCTAAAAAATAAAAATAATATAATAAAAAAAGAAGTTTAGAATACCATATATATGCTAAACAAAATGACCATAAATATTACAAATTTAAAATATAGTACACTATCAATATAAATTTGTCAAACTTAAATGTCATAATAAATATTATGAATAAATAAGCATTTATTTATTTAGTAAACATTGATTTATTTATTTAAATAAATTAAAATTTGAAATGCAAAAAGTAAACAAATAAGTAATGATAAATCAAACAAAAGTAAACTAATAAAAAAGACAGAAAAAAGAAGAAAAGGAATTTAAAAACTAAAAACAAAAGGTAAACAAAATAAACTAAGTTATTGAATAAACTGAAACAAAATATTTGTACCACAAAATTGTGGGAGTAAGACAAAGATTTCATAGGGTGTTTTGTTTTACATCTAATACTTCAATAAATAAGCTGAAGCAAATATTCAAACTGATTGTAGTCAAAGACATTTGAGCTTTTCCATTTGTATAAGAATAATGTTTAGGGGTTTTTGGGAATAAAGAATGTTGTTTAAGGTTTTCTCGAGGTGAAGAAGTCAACAAAATTTGCAGAAAAAACTGCCCAACTTCGGAATCGTGTTGGAATCTGCTTGGAAATGCCATGTAAGCCTCATAATCACCCAAGAGTTTGGTGGGCAATTACTCAAAACGATTCAGGCACAAGAATTTTGAACCTTGCCTGATTCTACAGCAATTTGGTGCAGATTTTGATTTTGGGACATTTTGTACCTAGGATCGGCCTAGTTTTTGAGCAATTCAGGAACATAGTTCTTAAGAAATAAAGCAACCCCTATGCACTTTATTCCACACTGCCCCCAAAATAGCACTCCTTGTTTACATTCAGCCTTATACCACTAACAGTAGGCACTATTTTTTGTTAGCCAAAGGCTACGAATGACATCTGTAAGTAATTCCAGTATCCACAGAATTAAAAAACAGGTTACGGAATTTTAGAGTGCTCATTCTTTCCTCTACTTGTGCATGATATATTATAACTCTTTGAATCTATACATAACATTAAGTCTATAATAATAATAATAATAATATCTCTGAATTTGCCAACAATTGTCAACAAACATCACAGCAATGAATTTCCATAATATATCCATTTGCATCCACAGATCAATAATTAATATAAACATGCAGGCATCCCCAACTACTATCAAAGAAAAAATCCATGCAAAGGGAAAATATTAACCTTGCACCAAAATTTTTTGTGTGGATTGTTAGAATTGTGAATAAACACAAGACATGGGATCAAACAACGAACAAAAAAACCTTCCACACAAGAGAGATGCAAACAATATCTGCTATATTATCAACTAGAAAAACTTACTGAACGGACCTCAAGAATCTTCAAGGAGATTGAGAGATAATACAATGAGGTTTGACTGCTTCATAGGAGCAACCCAAATGATAAAGGGATTAGATCATGACAAATGTCAAAATCCTATGTGATGAGACATAATGATCTAATAATTGCTCACTTTAGTTAACATAAAAAACTCTCGTAAGTTTATCTTAAGTGCATAAAATGAATTAGACTAATAATCAATTAAATATTAATTAATTATTAGCTAATTTACATGATTACTCTAACAACCCTCCTAAGATGAACTTAGGGAGTAGCTAAAAACCCTAAAAATCCAATGCATAAAAAGCAAAGAAAGAATGACGGGTCTTGAAAAATAGGGCCTGATGAGGTACCCATGTAGAAACAATCTAATATCTCACAACTGGAGTAAAGGAGAAAACCTCATGGGAAAAACTCCTCTCCAAAAGAGAGAAAGGTGAATGAAGGACTGAAAAAGCCTCCAAACCAATGTCCCAAAAAGAATAGGAACATGAAGAACATCGCACTGTTGGCATTTCAATTCGCACCTCTGGAATGCGGATTAGAAACGGATAGCTATGCATAGATAAATTGCTCTTCAAATTAGGAGGGGAAGCTCCCTTTTTGCTGATGTTGCTTAAAAGAAAGTAAACTAAAACTAGTTTTCCTATCTTTTTGTTCAGCTAAGAGCACAATATTATAAAACTCAAGCGTTGTTGTGACCTTTTCACACATCGCCCCATCCAAAATGGGGACCCCCTAATTTTTGCTCCATTTGGGTCTTTTGGTTTGGTTTTTGGTTGGTTTTCCTACTGTCTCTCTTGGTTTCGTCTATCTTTCCGGGGATGTGCCTGTTTGAATGGAAATTTTGGCTAAGTCTATAAATTAGGGTTTTGAATCTTCAAGCCAGTTTGAGGTTAATTTGAGTGAGCGAATTGAAGTCTGAGCTTGGCATTGTAATCAAAAGGCTTCTAGTAGGTTCCTAGCAAAATTTCACTGAATTCTGACGACTTACTATTTTTAGTAAGTGCTTAATTTGTGACATTTTCTCAACACTTTTGAAATTTTGACTACTATACTGCATTCAGAGCACCTTAAGCTACCTGCCAACAAATTTTGAGCCGAATCTGACAACTTGTTATTTTTAGTAGTCATGGCTTCAGAAGCCAATTTTAGGGTTTGCATTGCCCTTTTTCAATGCATGTCTAGAGAATCTTTCTAGGTTTTTTGAGACCTTTGCGATAGTATAACATGCAAGCCGAGATGATAACTTTCAACAATTCTGACTCTGAGAGCCATTTTTAAGGTTTGCATGTTGGATCTCTCAATGCGTGTCAGGATATTCTTTATGGGTTTTTTGAGAGCTTCGCAACAATGTGATATGCAAGACAAGCTGATCATTTTTTAGGAACTTACTATTTTTAGCAAGTGCTTGCATGTAGACCAATTTTATGGGTTTTTTTGGGTTTTTTAAGATCTCTTGGGCAATATGACATGCAAACACATCTGGCAGGTGGTTGGTTACTTTTTCAGGCATTTACTATTTTTAGTAGGTTCACTCTAGCAGCTCCCCAGCACTTCAATTTCACAAACAGAGCAACACGAAATAAAAAAAGGGTCAAATGGAAGCCATTTGAGGCACATGCAAGGCAGATTAGGGTTTCCAACTTCAAGACTCAAAATGAGGGGTAAAACACTAGAATCTTTGAAAATTGATGTATCCCATCACGATCGGCATCCTTCAAGCAATCCACTGGTGAAATTTGAGCGCAATCCAAGTACTTACTATTTATAGTAAGTCACCTCCAAAATTGGGCTATAAATAGCAGGTCAGCATGAAGCACCAGTGTAAATAGGTCAAACAAGTCATGAGGGTTAGGGTGAACAAGTTTCAAGCCTTGAGAAGTTGCAAAACTTTGAAGATCACAAAGGCTTTAGAAATTGCTAAAATAGTAAACAGGAGCAAGCAGGGTTGGAAATTTTCTAAGTATCCAAAATTGGCAGGAGCACCTTGTAAATGCGCCCAACTTGGAGGGTGATGGAGAAAAACGTCTAAGTCCAAAACTAGCAAGCCACCCCCTCATATGCGCCCAACTTCAAGGAGACTAAGGAAAAGTTGCTAAGGCGTTGAAGATTCCTTGACATCACCTCAAATGCGCCCAAGTCAAGGAGGTGGCTGAGAAGTTTTCTAAGTGTTAGGAATTGGCAGTGGACCCTCCAAAATGCGCCCATGATGAGGCAGGGTGATGAAATTTACCTAAGTGTTGAAGAATGGCAGGAGAAGGGTTCAAATGCGCCCAAGTCATGGAGGGGGCATTAAAATATTCTAAGGCGTTGAAAATTCCTCCACCACCCCTCAAATGCGCCCAACATGACATGGAGATGGAGAAAACTTTCTAAGGAAAAGACAATTCCTTGACCCCACCTTGAATGCGCCCAAGTCAAGCAGATGGCTTAACTTTTGTCTAAGGCTTGAAAATTGGAAGCCACCTCATGGAAATGCACCCTAACAAGGAGTTGACTTGGAAAAAGTTTCTAAGTCATGATAAATTCCTCCACCACCTAGCAAATGTGCCCAAGTCAAGAAGGAAGCTTAGAAATTTGTCTAAGGCATGGATAAACTGGCAGGACAAGACCCCAAATGTGTCCTTGGCAAGATAAGAGGCATGAGAAATTTTCTAAGTGTTTGTAAATGGCAAAAGGCCCATCAAAATGTGCCCAAGTTGATCTAGGATGAATGAGGTTTTTCTAAGGCATTGAGAAAGGAAGCATCACCTAGCAAATGCGCCATCATGAAGAAGAGGTGAGAAAGTTTGGCCAAGGCAAGCAAAATGGAAGCTTGACCCCTAATATGCACCCAGATCTTGATGGAGATCACTTGAAAATTTTCTAAGTCAAGAAAATTCTTCCACCACCCCTCAAATGTGCCCAATCTTAGGAGAAATAAGGTGAAGATTTTTTAAGTTAAAATGAAATTCCTTGGCTACCCCTCAAATGTGCCCAGGTTAGGTGAGGTGACATAACAAGATTTTCCAAGTTATAAATTGAAGGTTAGAAGGGTTAAATGCGCCCATCTTAAGTAGGGAGGTGTTTGAAAATATTCTAAGTGAAGAAAAATTGCCTGACCCTAGCTCATATGTGCCCAAAGGAGGAGAGGTAAAAATGAACCTTAGTGGGAAATATTTTTCAAAGGTGGAAAATAAAAAATTAAATGTACCCCTTCACATGTGTACACATGAATATTACATTTTCTGAAGGGAAATTGTTTTCTGGGTCATGGATAATTTATGAGGGGAATAATCTTGAATCTTTTCACTTCTTACTTGACGAGTTTAAAGTGGAGATTTTAAGTGGGCACCTAGTTGATGAAATTTTCTAGACAAAATAAAAGATTTCTAAGGCAAAGGGAGAAATATTTTTTGAAAATAAAATGCCTTGGCTTATAAATTGAAGCTGGATACCTAGATGATTTTTGATGGGGGAATAACCTTTCCGAGCCAGAGTGAATATGAAGTAACAAGATAAACGCCTCAAGTCATTTTGGGGTAAATTTTCTAAGGCATGATTTAATATTTTCCAAAGGATGACTTCAAAATGTAGATGAAGTGAGGTACGGCTATGATAGAGGGTGGAATTTTTGAAATCCTAGAAGTCAAATATTCCAAATTTTAGGTGACAAGTGTTGCAACTGCCAGAGGAGGGAAAAGTGGAAATTTAAATGAATTAGCTAGAATTAGCCTCTTCTAGAATTCGACTTGGCTATAAGAGTTGAGGAAAATTTTTATTTTCTTCATCAGTTGCTAGAAGCAAATTTGAATTTTGCAGGTGAAGAAATTCGAAGTTGGGGAAGAAGTTGAGAAAAGTTAAAAAAATTTCTAAGTGTTGGAAAGAAGTTGCTAGAAATTCTTGAGCTTTGAAGTTTGAAGATTCAGTGCTGAAGCTTCTCATTTTTAAAATTCGCTCTATCTATTGGTAGTCTCGAAGGGATATTATTTTTCTAAGTTTTATTTCTAATGACTATTTTTCATTTATGTAGGATGGCTGAAGCAGATAGAAGAGCGACTGGCAAGGATACTAATGCTGAATCTAGCTAAGCAAATGCATCAAGACAAGCTGTAATCAAGAAGTTGAGCAAGTCTTTCCTTCCAAAGTCGAAGTTTTCTTCAAAGTTGGGGAAGTTGAGTGATACAAACCTTGGCTCTTTCTATTTGGAGGCTTTCAAAAGGTGAATGTTGGGGATAGGAGGCCATCATCCATCAGTTACTTCACACAATATTATCAAAAGTGGGCTTTATGCGGCTGCTGGTTTTCCACCAGCAATTTAGTGTCTTGAGCTGATAATGGAATGTGCTAATTGTTACAATTCAGAGTGAAGAACTATCGTTTCACCTAACGGCAAGTTGTTTGCCAACCTCATGCCTGAAGCTATTGGAGAAGCATTTGAAATTCTTGCCTATGAGAAGATGGTTTACAAGACGAGAGAAAGAGCTGAAAGAATGTATGCTTCTACCTTTGAAAGGTGTGCTAATGTGATGAACTCTCGCTGGATGGTAAAGCCTAAGCCCACTCACACAAAGCTGCTGAAATAGATAATTTTAGATGATTTGAAGCAAGAATATTGTAACCTGATTATGATGCTCAATAGAGTTGGAGGGAGCCCCTAATCATTCATCTTTGAGCCATGGATGTTTTACTACATCAACCTTGTGTTGGAGGGCAAAGAACATGTTGACTGGGTGGTAATGATTAGCGATAATTTGCATGAACAACTCAGAAGTGTGAGAAGAACGAAGACGTTTTATATGAGCTAATATATCATCTATATGCTGGCTCAAATGACAAAGTACAGAGGGATATCATACAAGGAGCCAATTGGGAGTGATTCTCAACAATTCAAGATACATGAAGCTTGTCCGCAACTGCATTTGACAAGCACTTCCCACTACAAAAGAGTCAACGATGCCTTCACGATGCATATCCCAAGGACGCTTCAATAGAGAACTCATCACAAAATATCAAAGGAGGCTCAGGAGTTGATTGAGAGGTATGGATGTTGGTTTATCCAATTTCCGAAATTCACTTCCATTAGGCTGCAAGGGTTTTCATTTTATCCATACAGATTGCCCCAATACCCCACAAACAAGATTTTGATGCTAGAAATATCTAGGCAGCTCATTGCCTACGATAAGATTCAGAAGAAGAAAAAGAAAGGACTTGACTTCCCTATCATCATGGGAAATTTAGATGAAGTTTGTCCTACATTGCAGGCAGTATTATGATCCCCATAGGAATATCAAATGGATATAGGTTGAGGAGTTCAGACATAAGGCACACATTGAGTATTTCTAGGCAAATGTGTTGGATGATGCTGAAGTGAGGAGAAGGATGTTTTCAAGGATACCACTGAACATGATTAGGGAATGCGAAATTGTTCTGATGCCAGACCAGGCTGGTGAGGATGTGAATGTTATGTAGGCTGATTATGAGAGAGTGAGGAATACACCACTCCCACTTCCGGATTGGTCGGAGCTAGAGATTACAGATTTGGATACGCTTTGCATACTAGTCTTGACATTCACGCGAGGTTGGGTAGAAAAGCACGTGAATAGGCTTAAGAGTAGGTCAATTCCTCTTACTTATAACTTAATGGGAGATCGTAGACTGCCAACTGTTAGGAAGCAGAAGCAGGTTGCTCGAGCTCCAAAGCCACGAAGAAAAGAACCAGTCTAGCCGAAGCCTCAAAGAATTGAGGCATCGCATATGCCATTGAGGGCTCACTCTCCGAGTGTGCAAGAAGTTTCACTGTTTGCAGATCAGAGAGCGAGGTTGAATGAAGATTAGGAATTATAGGAGGAAAATCAGCCACCTCATAGGGAGTCTGTTGGCCAGAGTGTCAACGCACCTATAAGAGAGAACCAACAGGAAGAGGAGGAAGAAACAGCCATAGATACTCGCTTCTAGCATGAGATTGATGTAGCATTAGAGGATGACACTACTACAGGGCAAGAGGCCCAAGGTTCGGGAGATACTTAGCCTATAGAGGTTGATGAGCCTCGTCAGAATGACGAAAGAGAAGAAGTTTGTGAAGAGGAAGCAAGGGATGAACAACCATTCATTATTTCTGACTTGCAATAGGTGGTGCTAGATTGGCTAAGGGATAGGATGAGAAGGAACCGCATTGAAGAGACCGATCCAACAATTGAGATGGAAGAATTTTTGAGTAGGATCAGTGCACCTCCAACAAAGAAGAAGGCTAGAAAGTTCTCGAAGATCTCAACAGATGAAGATGGCTCTCGCACGCTTCACGTGGTTGTACCTAGGGTTGAGTGCGATTGAGATGAGGTTCCGAAGAACTATGTGATCACTACCATGGAGTTGGGCCGCCCCACTAGAGAACAGATAATTGAGGAGTGTGATAACTCCTATCAGGCACTCAAGGACAGGCTGCTCTGAACCGAAGGCAAGTATAAAAGATTGAAGAAGGAGCACAAAACATTGATTGGTTATGTACAACACTTGTCTCGTCCTTGTGGGAAAGAGAATCCAGCAATAGAGCTCCCAACTGAGTTTCCCAGAGAGTCAATTAGCGGCTTGGAGGACTTGAGGAGGATGGCACAGGAGGCAGATAAATGGGTTGCTAATGTTTGCACTGAGACTAAAAAGTTTATGGGAGATCTTGCCCATTCCTATCAGCAGGCCGTTGGCATCATGGCACGAATGGACATAGTTGATCAGGCTTGGGGTGAGGCTCGCATCTATTAGAGCAAGGTTGTTCTTCGTCTAGAAGCTTTGATGCTTATGCCCTTGTATACTTTGGTTGAGGGAGGCATAATTCAGGAAGGTGATAGGTTTGACTTTACTAGCTGGTATTCTCCAGTGGTCACAGGCTAAGGTTTCTTTGACACAACACAGGCTGATTTGGTTAGAATCAGAAAGGCTATGGCGAATATTCTTGACGGAGTGCTGAACACACTTGAGGCTATCTTTGCTAGGAGACTGACTTCAGAGGAAGTGACTGCATATGGTTTGAAGAGTAGATTGGGGCCTTTCTTTTCTAAGGTGAAGACTTTTGTTCAGGATGATTCTGAAAATGCCTCAACCCTCTCCAACATTATTTAGAACACTCAGGATGCTCTAGTTGCTTGGAGGAAATCTTGTACTCGACATGGGCAAATAGTTACAGTGCTGGAATTTTAGCTTGATAACATCCCGCCTATTTTAGTTTAGGAAGTTGAAACAGTGCTATCCAGATTCCTTGATTTTACAATCAAGGAGAAAGAAAATGGAAACGCCCTTTTGGATGATGATCTTCTGGAAGATGATGGTGGGCATTAATTGCTTATGCTATTTTGGAGTGAGTGGGAATCTTTTGGCTCATTTATTACCCCACTCCTCTTTGTGGCGGTTTTTAGGGTGGATCTTATTTAGGGCTGAGGTGGCACGATCTGGGCCAGCCATCTGATTGTAATCCGAGCCATCCATTGGACTTGGCTAGCTATAAAAGGGGCATCCCCCCCTCATTTGTACTTCATTAGATTAGATTAACAATCATAGAATAGCAGAGCATAGAGAGACAATTAGCATAGTTTGATAGCATAGCTTAGATTGAAGAGGAAGGAAAACTTTCTCATTGAATGCTTTGTAAGAAGTTGTTGTGAACACTCTCATAATAAAGAGTTTTCATTGATGGTGATTTCATCTTTTGTTGTGAGTAGCTAGCAAGGCTCCTTCGTCCTTCCAAATCACTTAGCATTTTAAGTAGAACTTAAAGTAGCTTAGAGTAAAATAGATTTCATTTTATGCAAGTAGATAGTAACTATGGAATGTGGTGTTTAATTTGAATAAGCTTCGCTTATCCATACCACTAGCGGGCTCATTGACGGTGTGTTCGCCTTGTGTGGTCGATTGGAACATTGTGGACTTAACTTCAATTACGGTTTGAATGTTGGTATGCGTTGTTATGACGGTATCTTCATGTTAAGTCGTGATTTGAATATCTCTAGTTACCTCCCTTGAAGATTGCATCGACCTTGTGGAAGCTGTCTGAAGCGAGGCAAAGCGAAGTTTGGTTGAAGTTTGCTAAAGTTGATCCCCACATCCCGCACATTAGAGTAGAACATATATTTTCTAATCCATGCAGCCATTCAATTTCGTACTTTTCTGGTTAGTATTAGGAAACTTGCACTTCATTGACAAATCTTTCGAACCACATGAAAACCCTTTAGTCTGTTGTTTGTTGCCTACTGCCGAACAATTACGTAAGTCCCCTTGTGATACCAACAAATCACAATGAACCAACTGAACCTATTCCACTGCATAAAAGGAATCCTGGAGTTGAACGCATGAACTTTCTTGCAATCTTAGCATGTTGGATACTTTGATCAAGAGAGAATAGAGTAATTGTTGGAAACTTTATTCTGCTGTTTGGTGCGGTTACAAAAAACACATCAACAAGCGACATAGCTGAGATTTTCTGTTTTAGAAGTTCAACTATGACTAAGCCTACTCTAATGTTGTTTCTAACTTCTCAAGTAAACGCGAAGCAAGAGAGTTAGAAATGGACAAGGAAGGATTTTCTGACAAAATACTTAAATAAACTCATTTCCAACACACATCTACTTACTTTCAATGCAAGCTAAAATAAAGATCATATAAGCATAACACATAGAACAAAAATATGAGACATTATATTAGGGCAAAGTAGACACAAGACTTTATTTCTCAAATCTTAAGAACAAAAGATTACACTTCTGGGACAGTAGGATTGTAGCAAAATAGGTATACAGCTTAGCAAGCAACCATAATAGATTAACACAAGACACAAGAACGAAACAATAACTTGCAGCTAAAGAGGCATACAAGCTTGCTCTTACACTAAGTGAACATGAAATTGAACAACTTGTAGGAAAAATAGGCTCAACAATTTGCTA
>VDFB02049912.1:0-23138 GCA_007258455.2 Sequoia sempervirens | reverse complement strand
TGCTTCACCGAACAACATTGTATCATCCACAAATTGTTGATGTGTGATGTTGGGTAGGCTGCTAGTGACTTGCAAGCCTTGAATCCACCCAGACCGTCTTGCATTTTCAATCGATCTCCCTAGTGCTTCTGCCATTATTATGAACAAGAATGGAGATAGAGGATCCCCCTGCCTCAATCCTCTTGAAGCAGTGAAATAACCTTCCAGAGAACCATTTACTAGTACTGAAAAATGTGGGCACGCCACCCAACCAAAGATCCAATCTAACCATTCCTTCTGAAACCCGAAAGCCTCCATTACTTTGAAAAGAAATCTCCAGTTCACTCTATCATATGCTTTTTTGATGTCAAGTTTCAACAGCATGCCTGATTTTTTCAATTTTTGAATTGAATGAATGACTTCTTGAGCAATGATCACCCCATCTAAGATCGAGCGCCCTGGAACAAAGCCTGTTTGTTCTTCAAAGATAATTGTGGGAAGGATTTTCTTCAATCTGTTAGCTACAACTTTGGCCAGTAGTTTGTAGATTGTGTTGCATAGTGAAATTGGACGGAAGTCTTCCCACCTGTCAGGTTTCTCTTTTTTTGGGATGAGAGCAATTAAGGTATTATTCGCTTCCTTTAGAACCCTTCTATTGAGTCTAGAATCTTCAATAGCTTCCCAAATATCCTTTCCCAAAAAGTGCCAGCATTTCTAAAAAAAGTCGGCCAGGAACCCATTTGGTCCAGGAGCCTTTTCTGGCTGCATCCCAAAAATTGCCTCTTTTACTTCCTCTTCAGAGAAATTTGCATTCAATGCTTGCATTTGAGTTGGGGAAACCAATTTCGGTATGAATTGCAGGGAAGCATTCTGAGCTTGCCAATTTGAACCTTCCCAATCGTTGAGCAGATTCTGAAAAAAGGAGACCACTGAATCCTTGATTTCTGACGCATCTTCCAACAATCTACCATCCCCGTCATTCAAACAGGTGATTCTGTTGAGTTCCCTTCTTGCTTTTGTGGAGTTGTGGAAGAATTTTGAGTTTCTATCCCCTGTTTCTAACCAGACTTCTCTGGATTTTTTACGCCAAAAAATTTCTTCTTTGGCTAGGATATCGTTCAACTTTTTGGATAATGCCTTTTCTTTCATGTAGCACATTTCATTCATTCCATTCTTCATAATTTCATCTGCTAAATATTCTAATTCTTGCTCTGTTTGCTCTTTCTCTTTGAATATATTCTTAAAGCTCTCTTTGTTCCATTGTTTAAGGTGCTACTTCAGGTATTTTAACTTTGTGAATACATTGAATAAACTTGAGCCCCCCGGAGAGCATTCCTTCCACCATTGTTCAAGTAAATCCATCACATTGGGATCTTTAAATCACATCATTTCAAATTTAAAAGGGCATCTGACCGGACCTTTTTCCCCAACAATATGCAGTTGCATTGGAAGATGATCAGAGCCAGTACCAGAGTTTATCTTGCTCACTAGAGAAAAGGGAAAGGAGCTCAAATTTCCTTTGAAGAAAAAATGATCTAATTTTTCCGCGATACTTCCAAACCCTTTCCTACGGTTTGTCCATGTGAAAAGACCATTGCCTATGGGAATTTCCAATAAAGAGTTTCTCTCCACAAAGTCACAGAAATCCTTTTGGGACTGTAAGACTTTCCCTATTCACCCCAGCTTGTCCTCCTTTTTAAGAATGGCATTAAAGTCCCCCCCTAAGATACTAAAACCTTGGTGCAAATCTTGCAAAACAGCGTCCAACTCATGCCAAACTAGTCTTTTCTGAATACTCAGCATAGGACCATACACATTTATTAAATTGAAATTTAGGTTCGAGGTTAAACTTCTTACCTTACACACCATCCAATGTCTGCTAAGCTTCAAGGCCTCGAGAAAGACTGTCTGAGGTTTCCAAATAATCAGTAAACCTCCCGAAGCACCTTCTGCTTCCAAACCAAGCCATTTCCAAGACCTTAACTTCCTGCCAAATTTCTCCAGATCAGTCCTATCTAATTTTGTTTCTTGAAGAAGACAAATTTCAAATTGACACACTTCAATGTGGCGCCTGATTAGGTTCCACTTGTTAGGGGCATTTAAGCCCCTAACATTCCAGGTTAAGATTTTCATTGTTGTTCAGGAAGGGCTCCACCCTTCCCTACTTTTATCATAGTGTCAATTTTTTGTTGGCCATTGGCTTCCCCGTCTAGCTTTCTCTTCTCTTGATTAGGGATCCTACCCCTCTTTTTTTGATCCCCACAATCTGGAGTTAATTTGAAAATGTCCCTTCTATGAATTCCTAAACAAGATTTAGCTGCCTGCAATTCCTCTGTTAGCTTCTACTTCCTGCCTGACTGTGGACTTAGCATCTCGGTAGTGACCTGGTCATCTGACTCCTAGATTTCCTCTATTCCTGCCAGACTAAAACCAGCCCCCAACATTCCTGACTTTGATTTAGCTGCCTGTGCTAACTCCACAAGTTCCTTCCCTACTTCAATCAAAGAGTCCAACTCCACATTCAGACCACTATCCCCCATAAGTGCTAAAGTCTCAAAAAATTTATCATCTAATTCTTCAAACTGAACCTCCTTCTCCGCCTGTTCTTCTTGAAGATTCTTCCTACCTACACTAACATCCATAGAGGAAGGAGTTGGAGTCCCAAATAACGAATCTCCACCCATAGGGACCATATTGTCCCTATTTTCTTTTGGAGAGGCCCTAGAGTCCTCTGTCGGTGACTCCACACGCCCGTGCTTTGGAGATTTTGGAGTTTCGGAGAAGATTCGCACAGTCGTTTTAAGGTTTGCCGAAGGAGTCACCAGCATGCTGGATTTCCCTACCTCTTCATTGTGAGTTCTGCATCCTAGCGTGTGTACCAGGTTGTTACGCATTAAAGAATCCCGTTCCAATTTTTGAACCCAAACCCCATAATCCGTTATAAGCTCAATCTCACTCCAAATCGTTCTGTCCACATTATTTTCCACACAAATGCGCACATAGGTTTGATTCTGCTTCGCCAGTTTTCTTTCTTCTGCACAAACAAAGGTGCCCAACTGATTGCCAATTTCCTCAAGAATGGAGGGAGCCCAGTACTCCTATGGAAGATTTGGTAAGCTATACCAATCTTGCAGAAAATCCATCACATGGGTTGAAGGATCAAAACCCACTGACCACTTTCTTACATAAAAGCCGCAGCCATCGAGAACCCATACCCCTTTAACTATTTTATCTCTGATAATATGGGATGGGCATACGACTAAGAAGAAATCATTTTGAAGCATTTTAAGCTGCAACTTAGCGCCCCAACGCTCTTTCCACCAACTTACTAAATAGTCCCAGTTGAGATTCTTCCCAAACCATTTCCCAAACAAACCTAAATGTTCTAACCTCAGGACTTCCGCTTGCAAATTCGAAGAGCTGATAACTACTTTGGTTCTTCCGCTTTTAGCTTCTTTGGACATGAAAGAGGCATGTTTAATCTTTTCGCCCTTTGAACTTTCTTCCCTGACTTCCTCCCATACCTTGGCCGAAGACTTTTTTTGCCATTCCACTCCTCCCTTCCCATTTCTGACTTTAGGGTTTTTTTGCGAAGTTTATCTGTCTGGCCGCGATGGGATATTCTGCCCCAGTCTTTCTTCATTCTGAGGACGAGGTCTGCGGAACGCCTCATTTCGGTAATGACCATTCTTAATCCTACCACGTGAAAATCCCGCATCCTTGTTCTAAAGATTCCCGTGACCCATGCCCGCAGAAAAGCGACCGTGCGGAGCAGGATTCTGTGGTCGGGCCCAACGGTCCTTCCTCCAAACATGTTCAAGGTCCCAGACCTGTTCGCATTGGGACCCCCACGACCGCTGCCACCATTCTGAAACTTTTCCTGACTGGCCCCATGACTTGCAGCTCCATTACGTCCCCTATTTTTGCTTGAAGTCTCCATTTATAATTAATTCATATTTATTTATGAAAATCTTTTTGAATTAATCAAAATTAAACTTACAAAAAATTATTTTCTTTTACACATTTAAAAAATTAATAATCTAAATTAATTTATATACTTATTGCTGCATTTATTTAATTAGCTAGATTAATATTAAACAAGAGTTGCAAGGCAGCGAAGTTCCTACCAAAAATTTATAAAATAGTTATTTTTTAAAAAATTAGAAAAGAAATTATTGAAGAGATGGGACTGTTTTGTAACAAGAACAAATGATTTAGAGTTCTGACCTCCAACATTCATTTTGGGCTTTCCCATTCAAATAAGAAAAACAAGAACCTTTAAAAATAAAAGATCCGAAGATCCACAAATACATAAGAGCAAACTTATCTAGCAGTATTAATGACAAAGATGTTGTATTCAAATGAAAAATATTTTTTGCATAGGTTCTACTAAGTCGTTCAATGAACAACTGAACAATCACTAGAAGTGGATGTCCTTGTACCCTCTCCAAAATTGGACATCCTTGGGCTAAATAGCTTAACTTCACCAAACATTGGGCCTACACTATTTCGAGGACTCTCTCTTCTGGGACTATAGATTTGTTGTAGCTCACTGATTTGTGGGCTAACAATTTGTTTGGGTTTAGAATGTGTATGCTCACATGAAAAATGTATCTACTAATTGAAAAGGTGTTTGGCTTCACCTAGCTCGCTTGAACTTGGTATTTGTGGACTGAAAGTATATTTAACCTTAGCACGAATTTGAGTAATTATCTCATCAAATATGTCACCATCATCTATCTTTGCAACCCTTGATCCTCTGCTAAACCCAGTTTGTTCATCTTCCTGCAAAGCAACAAATAACTTGGTCGCTTTTAGTTTGATGTAGTTTATGCATAACATGCCTACTAGCATCCAATGACAATGGTACTCACTACTATGTTATATGATAAGCTTGGGGCCTCTCATATTCTGCTGCATCCAATTCATGAAGATGTGCTTCCTTGAAAAGTTTGGGGAAAACATATTGCCTTACGGGAACTAAGAGCATTATAAGCAGTGGGAAAAGAACACCAACAATGGGAATCCATGTAATACCAAAACAAGCCAGCAAATAACATGTCTAGAAGATGGTAAAAATAACATTCTTTTTTAATTGAACCAAAGCTGAATACAAAAGGAAAAAGCAGGAAAAAGGGCTGAGAGAAAGTTGTGTATAACTGAAATTTTATTCATGGCTTGTGTGCTTCACTTGACTCAATAAAGAAATGATTTCTTGTCAAAACTATTACACCCATTAATCTTTAAAAAATGAAATGGTATTTTCTGACTAGTTGCAGGGGAAGTTTATAGTATATAAATCTACTCCCTGCTTTTGTTATGATAAGGCACCATACATATGTAAGCTCCTTTCGATTCAAATATTTGTACCCCACTTCCAATACACAAAAAATTCACTGATATCTAAAAATTTCTCTAATTTTGTACAATAAACTTCATGTCTTATTAATGAATGTGAGGGATGTGGAGGGATGAATATGATCAAAATCGGATCCACTCGCTTCCATCAACAAAGCTGAGATCAATGAAGGGCTTAGCTTCTTGGTCTGTTAGCTCCCTGCACCAGGTTACTCAACCTTCATAATTGGATCCTAGTCATTTGCATTTTTATTTTCCATAGAACACAGTTCTGCCCACACCCAAAACAATTACAAACCCATATAATTAGCATAGGCCATGAGTAGATTTTGAGAGGATTCAAAAGGGTAGATTGTGATAAAAACTTACAGTTCTCTACTCGGATCCTCCCAATTGTACTAGCCCTTGGGGACAATAATGTTGTCCATATAAGTATAATCAAACACAACACAAGAGAATGTTCCCCATGTCCTGCCAAGGTACAAAGCTCCTGATCCAGTCACTTTGTAGTTCACAAAGGAGAAGCCTATGTCTTCCAGTAGGTTGTCTCTCTTTTGGGATGTCACTTCTCCAAAGCTAGTTGATATAGCGTGCAGATGACACCCTTGTGATAATAATAATATAATGCATAAGGCAAATAGCACTATAGGTCAAATTTTTATAAGCATGTTAAAATTGGTATTGTCGAGAACATACCTCATACATGGATAGAGCATCACCAAAGATAAAATCAATAGATCTCTCAATATAACAATCCTTGAAGTAATGCCTTCCTTGATGATCATAAAGGGTGCCCTATGCTCCCAGAAACTTACAACCCAAAAATGCAAGAGTATCTCCTAATATTCTGAAGGCCACAGCTTGCTTTCCTACTCTTCCAGGTGAAATCATTGGAGCTATGTTCTGCAAGATTCCAGTCACTCCCAAATCAATTCAACTTAGGCATAGCCCTAGCTAATGAAAAAGTGTAACTAAATATCATACATTGTGAAAAATAATACTGTGATGATCAGAAGCTTGAAAGTAATGTTCTTTGCTATGAAGTATGGAGAGTCCATTGCAAACGTTGTAGATTTTATGGTACCATAGGGCTACCCATTTGGGCCTTTAGTGTCTACAAAGTCTCCCCACTGTATTACTATTTTATCTGCTCCAACTCCTTCCAGAGTTATGAATGTTTGGGTTGCAAGGATTTCAATTTTCTCCCTACATAATGTGAGCATGAAGCTTAAAACTTGTTCCTCATGGCCACTTTATCCCAATAACATTTTACAGCTTGTGAATCAATTTAAAGAGTTCACTAAAACAAAATTTGTAGCTAATAACATCAAGATAGGTAGCCAAAACAAGACAAATAAGTACCTACTACTCTTTGCCTTTAGTTGTGTAGTATTGATGGAAGAGAATAAAGTCACATGTCCTAAAGACATATACACATATGTTCATGCACTTGGCCACACAATGTACTTCTTGTTATTCCATGAAAAGCTAGGAACCTAAATGATTTATATGATGGATGACATGTTTCAATTCTAAGCTCATATATAATTGAAATTTTTTCTGAACACACAGTTTCCTAACAAAAGGTCTAAAGGTAGGAATCAAAAATCATATTGCATAGGTTGCACAGATTACTCTCAGTAAAACATATCACATCCAAAAGTCTTTAAAAACCCTAAAATTTATAGGCATTAGCAAATTGAAAGACGTCACAAAATGATCATCCTCTCATGATTAACCACATTTTTCGTAACTCCAATATTGTGGGAGAAAAGTGGTTACAGGATTTCCATCAAGGAATGATTGAGGGTGACTAGATTTGAATTTAGAATTAAGGGTGACTCATGGTGGGCTACAATTGAGAATGACTCTAATGGTGGGCTACAATTGAGAATGATTCTCATGGTGGGTTGTTCTTCTTAGTATTCAAATATATGATGGGATAATTGAATTCATGTATAAAAGGCTGCACCCTACACATACAAATTTTGGTAAATATTGTGACATGCAAAAGTATAGTTGTAATATTAATTGCTTGGTTGTGGGGTTCACCTTTTGAAATGTGGAAGAGACATAATAAAACACTTGGTGGGTCTATAATATGTGAAGATTGATATAATTAGCAAGGAAACTATACAATGTGAATCTATATCAATTGAAGTGCATTATTATGTAGCTCTATTAACTAAAGTAGAATAATGATAGTAAAAAATCATTTTTTGAATCAAGTATCCACAAGTCAATATTTTGTTTACTAACTTGGTGGCATGTAAATGAACCATTGTCACTAGTAGACCTCTGTTAGCAAGTCGATCCAAGTCCTTCTGACAAAGCTCCCTACAGTTTACTAAAATGCAATTTTTTGCAACAGCACAGTCATGTGGCATGGGATAATTGAATTCATGTATAAAAGTCTGCACCCCACACATACAGATTTTGGTCAATATTGTGACATGCAGAAATATAGTTGTAAGATTAATTTCTTAATTAAAAGTATAATTTGTCATAGAATGAAACCAAAGGACAGATGAAATTAACATACTGGTATGATTCCCAGACAAGGTTCCCCCATAACACCCCAAAACTTAGCTTGGTAGTTGTACCTGAATGCATCATCTAGAAGAGAAGAATGTGAAATTTCTCCAAAATACATCTAAAAGATAAATTCTGCTCAGAACAATCAACTAAACATTCTACCAATTGAAAACATGGTTGAAAATTCACTAACACTATAAGTAGTATAAAAATTATCCATCACAAAAGGATCATTTTTTATGTCTCCAGCTTACCAGTAATGTGAAAAAAGGTGCATTAGAGTAGACACAAAGCATGCCTCAACTTTACAAAGATTTTATTGGTATTTTGTGCTGAAATCTGCCTAGTCACTATAGGCTTTAGCCCTGTGGCAATGATCATCTGCTATGCTTTCCCAAATCCTAGCCTACAAATAATTTTTACCTCATGATAGACATCTGAAACTATTGTATAGTAAAGAAATGAAGTTTTTGGAACATTTAGCTAGGAAACACAGTGTCAATGCAAAACCAGTTGCAAAGAAGGCAACATAACTTTGAACTGAAAATGAGGCATGTTATTGGCTTGCACCTAGTTGAAGTCTGTGCTTTATTAGAAAAAAGCAAGTGTGAGAAGATTTTTTTTATGTGAAACCAATGAAAGCAACAAAGACCTGTTTAAGTTTTCCATTGAAGGCAATCAAAACAATAAACACTGACATTAATGTTTGTTAAACAAAATTGATAAAACTTAAAGGCTGCATAGTAAAGTTTTGTACCAAAAGCAACAACATTAAAGGCTTATTGAGCTAGTGTCTTTAAAGTTGACTGTTGTAAAATTCAAACACAACAAAATTACTTATTTACATATACAAAGTTTGTAGTTCAGTATGGCGGATTGTTTGTGTAATTGCAATTTGTGGAAATAGTAAGATAGTCATTGTTGAAAAAATTTCAGAATGAAATTGTTAATAGACAGTGTAAAAGTTCCTTGCAATTGGAATCTACGTAATTAGAACACTATAGGTGAGATGTCTTCTTTATATTGATCATATGTGATCTCTTGAAGGTTTGGAAAAATTTGTTTAAGTAATTGTCCACTTAACCAACAGTCAATGTGTCCTTCTTTCCTATAAAATGTGAAGCCAAAATGTGACAGTAGGAAAGTTGAGTGCTTTTTTTGCAGAATGTGCAATTGGCAGATCCTTTTTCAAGACACTTGTCCAATAGCACGGAGTGATGACATGTGCTACAACAAGCTTCAAAGGGGGGCAAGTGGAAATTCTTTGGTTTCAGTGTCCCAAGTACCTGTCAATAAAAATAACATGTTATGTATTATGTAGGGAAGTGAAAATATTTCATAAATGTGTTATATAAATGTAAAAATAAAATTATTAATTTTTGGGCTCTTGCCTGAATGTTAGATTTTGCAAGAGTTTGCAACTGTGCTCTTGTACATGCATCGGTGAGCTTCTCCAAAAATATTGATTGTGTTGTGTGCATTAGATTTGAGCCTTGTGGACCAATTCTAACTACATTTTTGAAAAGGAGTAGTGGCATGTCTGTTTTTGAAAACATTTGATGTAAAAATGCACACAAATCTGTGTAGACAGTTGGGATAACAACCTACAAAAGAAAATTGTTAATGAATTTAAGTAAATAAGTTCAGTAGCATATGAAAATAAAAGGAAGATGGTTAGGTATTTACAATTGCCATGTCTTTTTGGAGTTCTCCATCTTTCACATGTACTTTGAACTAGATTTTCTTCAAATGATAAGATGTCGTTATTGCTCCAAACGAGCCAACAAAATAGTTGCAGTATGCTTGTATTAGTTGGGAGATAGTGACATCTGGAGTTAATCTACGTTTTTTGCAAAAAGTAGGTACACTTTCTACTATGCTTCTACTGGTTAAGGCAAGGCAACAATCCACATCGCCTCTTTCATATTGAGTTTTATTTTTGATTAAAAAGTTGGTGATGCGAATATTAGACCCAACAAACATATGGGGAAAAAATGTGTTTATCAGATTATTGCTAATGTTTACAGTAATTGTCATTTGACCATAGGCATCTACTAGATCCACATGTACTATTTCTGCCTTTTTTGGGTGGTGTTTTTTGTAGAAGCAGGACCATACACAACAAGGACATCACCTTTGAATACTGAACCAGTTCGCTCTATGGAAATTTCCAATATTGTACTGGGTTTTTGGTTTGTTGAAATTAGACTGTAAAAAATAAATTGTGTAGTTAATTATGTATTCTAAATATGCATTATAGTTGTGAACATTGAAGGATAGAAAATGTATATTATTCTCAATTGTGCGAATGTAAATTAAAGATTTTTCACTATGTATGTTAGTGTTTGTAGAAATCTTTGGAAAATGTACAACGATATACGTAGATTTTTTACTAATTATGGTATGAAAGAAGAGTATTGAAAATTAATAACTTTGTTTCTTGCTTTTAGTAGTCATTCTGGTTGGTGATGTTCTATTTAGTTCAATACTTTTCAATCGGCTGTAATAGGAAATGAAATTGTTAGTCATGGAATATGTAGATATTACTATTTAACATTTCATTAGTTTGGAAGAATGGACAATTCTCACTGTTTTATTATGTATTCTTATGTTGTTACTAAAAATGTATGCTATTCTTAATTGTGTGAATATAAATTAAAGTATTTTGACTAAGTATGTTGGTGTTTATAGAAATCTATGGAAAATGTACTTGTATATACATAGATTATTAATAAAAATAGGTAGAGAAGAAGACTATTAAAAATTAGTACCTTTCTTTGTTGCCTTCAATTGTCAATATCGAGGGAGAAATGGTATTTACTTCAATGTCTTCCAAGTGGTTGTAGCAAGAAATGCGATTGTTAGTCATGTATGTTGTGGAAAATACTATTTAATTTTTAACTAGTTTGGAATATATGACATGTCTTACCATTTTGTCATGCGTTCTTTTTCAGGCGCAAAGAAAGAATCATCAAGATCATCTATGATCAAGGTCTTCTTCACTAATTTCCATGTTTTTGAAAAAATTGCACAATACATTTTTTGTACTTGTATAGTAATCTATTATTAAAGTAGAGTTTTTCCTATTACATTTACATATATTTCTTATATAATTGGAAATTGTTTTGTAATTGTTTTTTGGTTTACATAAATACCTTTCATCCGATGTAATGTTGGTTGTATGCACAATTGTTGCTGGAGTGTTGTTAATTTTGATGATGTCCAATTGGCTTTGACAAAACAAACGTGTTTGTCAAGTATGGTTTTTCAAGAGGATATTTTGTTAAAGAAAATGAATTATGTATGTTCATGTAACTTACTCTTTATTTGTCCAATGTTGTGATTTTGCAGGTATTGCAGTAGATACTTTGTCTTTCTAAATGTTCATTATTGCAAGTCACTTGCAAAACAATATTTGTTAAATTTTTCTTTATATGAATAATGATCTATAGAATGGTAAAACTAATGATTTTAAGTACTATTTTTTGAGTAAGAGTTAATGTATGTAGACAATAAAATATTTTTTCATATAAAATTGTTGTACGCGATTACCTTTTCCAGGATGCAGAGCATGGCTAGACAATGTTGGCAACATGGAATAAAAGAGTGTCATGATCTGTCTAGTACGACTCACATCTTTGAATGTTTGTTGTATTTTCATAATTATTTGTCTAGACATGATCAATAATGGTGCTTGACAAAAGTTTTGCATTTTCCTGTAATAAGTGCAACTTGTGTATTTCCATGTTCTCTTTTAGCATTCGTAATTTTTTCGAGGTGTTGGAAATGTCAATGTTGAAGTCACCTACAATGTAAATAAGGCTTCCAGTAGGAGCAATTGTCATTACTTCGTTAACAATTTTTATAATATTTGTAAGCGATGTTGATGGTCTGGCATAGATATTACAAATATAAAGGCTTTGTTTAGTAAATATTTAAAGTCTACTCAATATTGCTTCAACATTGTCTTCTGTAAGTGGAATTGTATTTGCTATTTGTATATGTTTTTTTTGTGCAGGTCATTATCCTATATATATGGTATGTTGCAAAGCAATTATATTATGATAACGCATCATTTCTTAAATTTGTTTCCAAATATGTCTCTTGCAGACAAACAATGTCCGATGACATTAAATCTTTGTCATGTTCAATGTCTCGTTTGTGTGGCTGGAAATGACGAGTGTTTAATGTAGATATGGTAATACATGATGTTTGAGATTTGTAATGTGTGTCATTTTGAAGAGTCCACTTAGCTACTTATTCTAACCGTGTCATCTCATCTATGATTTCTCTTTTTACTTTAAAGTTTTTTGTTGTTAGAGGGCTTAACAAAAACAATGTTTCAATTGTTGATGTGCGGGAAAGGACCATGTAAGTTAACCCATGTTGGTGTACACCTAATGGTTAAAATGCAAGGCCATGCATTGTAAGTCCTTGTGATCTATGTATTGTTCGAGCACATGCTAATTGTACTGGGAATTGTTTTATAACAATATTTTTATGTTGTGCATTTAGTTTTAATATTGGTCTGGCAACTTGAAGTATTGGTACCCATCCATTGTTAATATATGTTTGGATTAAATGTGATAGTTTTGTGGCTTGAGCTTTTCCTATATGACAATCATTGAACTCAATCCATATAATGTCAATGTCATCATGATGAGTATATGTTTTGAATATTCCATTTGATCCATTTACGAGACCATCCTATGTATCATAGTTTCCACCGTAAATTTCAACTAGTATGTCTTTTTTTAACATAATATGGTCAAGTAGATTTGTATTATTTTTGAACAATTGTTCTACATTAACAAAATTATCTTGTTCGTCAATTGCATTGATTGTTATTAGTTCTCCAGGAAGAGAAAATAATATTTTCTGATTGTGTGCATTAACATCTTTTCTCTTGTAAAAAAGGAATGGAAATGTTGGATCGGTAGGTGTAGGACGTAAGCATTTGTTATTTAGGTATGCTATGTCACTATCTGTTTGAGAGTTTGTTCGTATTCTGTTTAGAATTTTGATGAAGACTTCATCATTTTGTCTCATAGTTGTTTCTAAGGTATAGCATTTGATGTTTTCCCAAAAATTGTATGGAACTAGCTGGGTGTCTAAATTTATAGTTTGGAACACTGGACAATCATGTATAGGTTCTGCTTGGTAGAAATCACCACAAAAAATAATGTCTAAACCACCAAAATATTTAGTAGGTGTTTGCATGATGTCACACA
Source organism: Sequoia sempervirens (assembly GCA_007258455.2). Classification (NCBI taxonomy): domain Eukaryota; kingdom Viridiplantae; phylum Streptophyta; class Pinopsida; order Cupressales; family Cupressaceae; genus Sequoia; species Sequoia sempervirens. Next base: position 10,035 of record VDFB02049912.1, on the reverse strand, counting down.
ATCTTTTATCTATGCAACGCAAGAGTCTTGCTCCAACTAATGAGATTTCATCAATAAGGATAATACGCAGTTGTTGATATTCTTTTGTCAATATATCTAATTTGTCTGAGCTCAATGGAATAGTAGTGGATTTGTTAAATGGTATGAAAAGTGCAGAGTGCAAAGTTGTGCCTCCAATATTGTAAGCCGCTTTACCTGTGTATGCAAGTAACAAGCCTTTTATCTTATCTGGGTCACTATCAATAGAGTTATTGTATATACGTAGTAGGCCTTGGTATATAGCTTTGGCAGTGAATGTCTTTCCTATTCCAGCACCTCCTGTTAGAAACAAATACAATGGTTCAAGTAATTTATTTTGTTTTTTTACTAGTATGTCCTTTACTATGGCTTGTTGCTCTTTGTTTAGCATTCTTCGAAGATTGTAGTATTCTGTGTTGTCAGCTAAGTTTGGATGCTTAGCAATTTCAAATGGCCTTTTGATTTGTTTGTTGTAGAATTTAAGTTTCAATGTGTCTAAATCCGATTGCAAATTGTATTGTTCATTGTAATCATTGTTCAAGTTGTGAACATTGTTTGTTTCTGTATAGTTCTCGTTTTCAATATTGACATCATTAATAGCATTGTCCAAATCACCCCATAGCTCATTTATATGGTACGTGTACTTTGCTTGATTAAGTTTTACTATTTTTTCTTTAGCAATGAAAGCCTCTTCCCATGTTGTGAAGCCTGTTTTCAACATGTTTTCATCTATGGAAAATGGGACATACAGTAAAAGTTGTTCCCTATAATAGTTTTCGATGTCAACATGTTTATTGTATCTTATATATCGAATAATTTGTGGTCTCTTTATTTTTTTTAATTGTCCTTTTCCTGTTCTGTATTCTGCAACAAATTCTGCTAGACAAACATTTGCCAATATTTGAGGACGTGCAATATAATGGTCAATTAAATTTTTACAAGCAACATTTTGTGAATCATCTGGCTCATTTTTCAGTTGTGTGGAATTTTTCAAAATAAATGTACGGTTTTCAGCAGTTGATGTGTCTATGAATATGCATTTCCTTGAACTATAGTTAAGAGGAAGTGAAAGCACAATGTGTACAGCTTGCTGAGTAGACATTTGTTGTAGATTGAGCAAAGCATTGCCAAGTTTTGTTATCATTTTAATTGCATCAATGTTATGTTCTTTGTGCTCTGTGCGTATTTTGTTAAATGCATTTGTTATTGAGGCATTGCATTTTGTCATGTATGAGCTACAGTACATTGCTGCAGCATATGCATTTAGAACAAATTGTGCATCTGTATTTGCTTGCCATAGATGAGGAATTTTTTTACAAAATGTATTGTTCCAAATGTGAGTTGGCTTTCTTTTCAAAAACATTGTTGGTCTAAGCAACGTAGATTGTATGGCTAATATGTATTCTTCTTCATCCATGCTTATGTTCAGTAGGAAATCCTCATAAGATGTACAACTATCATAACTTGAACATTCTAAAGTGGATCTAAGTTTTTCAGCCAAACACATGTTTCTTTTTTCGTCGATGCATGGTTCTAGAATTCTTGTTGTTTTCATTGGTGGTTGTGGAAAACCAAAGCGACATTTTTTTTTTGGTCTTGCCACATTGTTTAGTATGGTGATGCATATGTATTTTAGCCATTTGTTCATTTAAAGTTTCAGTATTGCAAGTTATGTATTTGTCTACAAAATGTTCAATACTAGTATTAGTATCTTTTCCATATATAGGTGCATCTTTAACCCATAGCATGAAATGGTCATGTTCATTTCCTCGATTTTGGAATTCTGTAACTGAAAAGTAGTCCAATACCTTTCCAAAAAATGTCTCATCTAAGCATATTAATTGTTTCATTGCATTAATCCTATGTTTATAATAGCGAGTACAAGTAGTTGGATCCTTTTTAATCAAATAGGTAATGTCAACTTCATTAAGCAATTCTTCCTGGTTTTCTGTTGATTTTTTTTTGTGTGAGATGTATAATTCTTTCAATGTTTCCTTTAATGGCTCCCAATTTTGTTCTACACTAGTGAAAGTTACGAAAAAAGTAGGTGGACCCAACTGTCGTATCATTGCAAAAAGATTTCTTTTGAGGTGTTGCAAATAGTCTGGTGAATTTCTTATTTTTTTGAAATCTACATACCCAATGTCTGATTGCAAAATCTTTTCAAGGTTTGGTTTGTGCTTGACATCTTTTGCTAGTAGGGTTCTACCTTTTAATTTTCCTTTGCGAATTCTTATCCATAGTGTAGAAAATACTTGGGCAATTAAAATTTTAATGGTTTTGAAAAATAAGTTGGTGGTATGATAAGCAAATATTCGATTTGAATTTTGTAATTCCCATTGTGCAATTTTTTGGTATGAAATTTTCTTTTCAATTCGTTCATCACGTGGTTCTCCAAAAAACAATGTTGGAAAATTCATTTCTTCTGCATATTTGTCTTGGAATATTCCAAGAGGTTGTTTTCCTTCAGCAGGTGCAATTTCAATGACTTTCTCTTGTATTGAATGTATAGTTCTTGACTCAGTAAAGCCATGGATCAAGGTATTCATTCCATTTCCATTGGATTATTTGTGTCATTGTCTTTGTCACTATCACTTGATGAAGAGTCGGTGCATGTAGTATGCTCTTCTAAATGGTACAAATGTTCATGCCAATTTTTGTTCAATTTAACATTTTGTGTTTTGTACAACATTGTTTTACACAATTTGTTTAAAGAATTCATAATAACATTTGGTCGAACTCTTCATTTTGGTATGCATTTCTATATTGCAAACGTCTCTTTAATGCAATAGCAATTGTGCATGTTTCATTGGTGGAACGTGGCAACACTGTTTGTATAATGTTCATGTCTATTGGGACATTGATAATTGTTCCACTTAGTCCAATTTGAGGTCTTTTGTATCCTAGTTGCCAAATTTGTGCAAAGGAAAGTCGAAGGGACACTAGCCTTTCTTCGAGTTCTGAAAGTGTAGCAGTGTATTGTAGTGGCTTATTTGTTTTAATATGTTCTGGTGTTGCGTATATTGGTTTTTTGTTTTGCCTCAATTGGTGGTTACAAAAGTTGCATATTTTGTTTCCAGAAAATCCTTTGTGTCCTTAATAAAGCTAGCCCATATGTTTCCATTGTTTGTTGGCTTAGATTTATAATATTCTTTTTGAAATGCAATTGCCCACAAATTGCACACACATGTTTAGACCTGGGTCTTTGATTTTCTCCATGTAAGATTGAACGGGTGTTTTTTTTTCCCTCTTTTTTCCATGTTTTGGATTTTAGGCTTTTTGCATATCTCTTGTTTTAGTTTACGAAGTGAGTTATGGAAAGGTGTGCTAAACCCCTTTCTAAAATGTGTAGAGTTGCAAGTTTTTACTTGTTCACTGAACTTTGGATGGATTCTTTCAATTTGTGCATACTAATCTTTTGTTTAGGTTTTTTCCGTATCTCTTGTTTTAGTTTACGAAGTGACTTATGGAGAATAGTGGTGAAGCCATTTGTGAGATGTGTAGAGTTGAAAGTTTTTACTTGTTTACTGTTTCAAATGGATTGTTTCAATTTGTGCATATTAAGCCTTTCTTTGCTTTTCATTATTTTATTTTTATTTTTTTTGGTTGTGCAATATGAATGTCGTTTATCATTATTATCTCCACTTCACCTGGCTTATAATGTGTATGCATGTCATTGACTTTGTAACATATGACATTGTATACTTTTGTTGGTTGTACACATTTGCAATATACTTTGGTTGGCATGGCATTGTTTTCTAAGGAAACTTGAATTTTTATTTTCAAAATGTAGGATAGCCATTCAAAACAAAAATTAGAACCTTCAATTTCACTTTGTTCAAATGGATCTCCAACTTTTGCAATAAATGTTTCCCAATTTGTCACACCACAAGTAATTTTCAACTCAGATTTTAAGCATGTTTGAAGGCATTCATTTGCTACATTGTCTCCATTTAGTATTGCATTGCAAAAGGATTGAGCCATGTAGCATCTAAGACATGGGCTATCATATTCATTTTCAATCAAACTTGCAATAGTATTGAAAAGATAGTCACCACAATCTGATATTGATAATGTGTTTTTGCATAATATAGACATTGTATCTATTGTTTTTTTATGTGGAATTCTTTTTAGGGAATATATATTTCTTCCAAATTGTTTAGATTGGTGAGCCTGTTGTTCAGGTGTGTTAATTTTTTTCCTCACAAGTGGTTCAAAATGTCCATTTTTATGATCCTGATCATGGAACTAAATAGAATATGTTGTACTTTGTGAATTTTCATTGAAATACAAGTACTTTTTTTTTCCTGTTAAAGATCAAATACATATCTCAATATCTAACCATTTGGATAGCCACTTAATACAAAACAAGTCTCCCCAAAGACCATACTCATTACAATTTGGCTTTAGAACTGTAGATAGTCGCATGCATCGCAGATATGTACTAACATCATGAACACCATGCATTTTGGATAGTGTGTGCTAGTCTAGCTCATTTTGAAGTGAAAACAAAGCGTCAGGATTATTAATTGGCAAAAAAATTAGAAAATGGTCAACTATTCCATTTCTTAGTTCAACAAATGTGTATCACATATGTAATAGTAGTTGTAATGAGTCAAAAAGACAATCACCTACATTGTATACAAAGGGCCTTATTCTAAATAGGTTATTGTCTTCTAATACTTTGTCAATTGAGATATCTCGTTGTCTATTTTTTGATTGATAGTTATCTACATCTATGATATTATCCAATGCAAAATTTATTGTTGATGATGCATATTTATTGAACTTGGACATTAAATCTATTGACTTATCCTCCATAATTTGTTTTCTCATGTTAGTAATTGTTTTTGAGTGTTTACATTGGTTAATACATTGTTCCAATGGCTTTCTTTTTTTGGAAACAAGTGGTTCTAAATGTCCATTCAAACGGTCTTCATCATGGAACAAAATAGAATATGTTACAGTACTTCTTGAATCTTCATTGAAATTCAAGTACTTTACTTTTCTAGTTGACGACTAAATACATATTTGGATACCTAACCACTTTGCTAGCCATTTGATACAAAATTGGTCGCCCCAAAGGCCATATTCTTTACAATTTGGTTTCTTAACCGCAGATAGGCGCATATGTTGTAAGTATGTATTAGCATCAACAATATGATGCAATTCATTCAATTTTTTTAGGATTTAGCTCATGTCTATATGAAAACAAAGTGTCATCATCATTTTTTGCTAGGCAATTAAGAAAGTAATCAATCATACCATTTCACAATTCTATGGAAGTGAAGTTCATATGTAACAAATATTGCAAAGAGTCAAAAAGATAATCCCCTATGTTGTATACAAATGGACTTATTCTAAAAAGATTATTGTCTTTCAATACTTCATCTATTGTTCGTTCTTCATTCGTATTCATTGATTGATAACTTTCTACATCTATGATAGTATGCAATGATTTTTTTGGTTCACAGTTTTTTGACATTTTATGCACACAAAAAAAACACTCTATAAATAAAAAAACAAAATAGGCCCATAATATGTTACTTCTTAAATTCTATATGTTGTTGAACTATATTTGTAGATACTGTTGTTTCTTTTCAATGCTCAGGTTCTACAAAATACGAAAATTAAACGCATTATCAATGATTAAATAAAGAAATCACAAATTTTAATAACATTAAATCAATAAATAAATAGTTTGTCACTTCTTAATAAATAGTTAACCATTTGCTCACAAGTTTATGAGCAGGGTTGACATGTAAGTCTGATTTCTTACCCAATATGGTGTACATCACCCCAAGTTATTAACAGCTGTACAATTACATGCAAAGGAAGCACAAGAATGAAAAGAATGGGGAGATTAAGGTTGTAGAGGATGCCATTGATTGAGAGATTTTTTGCAACACGCCTAAAATAAATTGTACCTCAAATCACTAGCAATGAATTACACATTGTAATAGCTAAGCATCCCTGACTTAACCCTTGAATTTGAGAGTATAACAACATATAACAAAATATATATCTTACTCTTTTCATTAATGGAAAATTATGAGACCCCACAAGTATGGAAAGAAAATTTGAAGTAGTTGAATCATTGCATACAACTATGGAATGAAAACATACCCATGTTGGATGACAAGATATAGTTGGAATGCCTTAACCTGAATGCACAAAAAACTGCAAGTATGAAAAGCTAAAACAATAAGCTGAAATAAAAAGAAGTTTGCAATCTGGGGAAAACTTTAAAAGAATTATGAAATCTGCAGAAAACTTTAAAAGAAATCTGCAATCTAGAAAAAATCACAACATTTATCTGCAATTTGGATTACAATAAAATAATGATGTCAAGGGTGAATAAATAACCCATGAACTAGGTGAACACACTCTACTTTACAATGTTTTAAACACCAAAATCTCACTTAAAAATATTGAGACAGTCTACAATAAATTTTATTTTAAGAAGTTAATATAGGTTACTTGTAGATTTTTATCTTAGCATAGACATGAATAAGACCTCCAACAATTGTTTGTGATTTTGCTTCAGGACCTCAGTAAATTGTTTTGTTTGTGAGTGTTGAACTTTGCTAAGTGTGTCCCCTTGAATTTTGATTACTACTAGCATAACCAGAAAAAAAAAAATCAATCATGTAATGACTACTCATTTAGGTCATCTTGAGGTGTCTAAAACCTACATGGGTCAAATCCCACAAACAATAACCATATATAATAAAGAACTTTGACCTACTTAACACTAATAGGAGATATATCATATAACCATTATTATACCTCTTAATGTATGCATTTGTTCAGCTACAACCAATGTTATGCCTCATTATGTATGTTGATTAATGCTTTCCAAATTCCATGGTAACACTAAATTATAAAGGCAATACCTTTTAATGTATGCATTTGTTCAGCTACAACCATTGCCATGCCTCATTATGTATGCTAATTATTGCTTTCCATGACAACACTAAATTATAAAGGCAAAATTAAATTTGTTGATGTAAGCAACCTAATGTACTTACGAAAGATGATACTAATTATTGTGTTTTACATTTTTTCTTAGCTCCTCAAAGGTCTATAAGCTACAAAATTGTCAAAACAATTTAGATAAGAATCCATTCTAGGTGCTTTTATATTGCAAGCTTTGTTTTGCCTAGAGACAAATATTCCATGCTCATCAAATTATTAATCCAAATGCATTGTCATTCATTTTTCATTTTTGATAAATAAGCATCCTTGTCTATGTCAATAACCATCATCCTAGGATTACCAACAACAACTCCTAATGTTGCAGGCAATCCAAAGCCTATAGCACCAAGACCTCTCGATGTTGAAACCAAAATCTGACTTTAAAATATCCAACCACCCTACAATAAATTAATGATGTGAAGGGTCAATAAATAACCCATGAAGTAGGTGAACACAATCTACTTTATAATGTTTTAAACACCAAAATATGACTTAAAACTACCATCCTACAAAGTTCTCTACACTTGATTTGAATTCCCTCTGAATGCTTAGGCACAAATCTCTGCCCAGTTTTTATGTGTTTTGCGGATTTCTTTTTTGGCTTTTAAGATACATTGGGTCAGAGGTATCAAGGATTACAATGGGTATCTATTGGGAATCTCAAAGGCATCACCTCTTCTGATGCCAACACTGGGTACTTCCTAACCATGTACAACAATTGGACTCCAGAGTTTGTTAGGTGTTGATTACAATATTCACACCCAAGTGCTTGATATTCAGCTTGGGTTGCACTAAGATTCTTGTTTCCTTTGCTGGGATGGATCATCTAGAGGCATCAATGACCAATACTTGCCTGCAAGACCCACTTTTGGATTACAACACCTCTGGGATTTCAGCCATATCCAATAGTTTTCGCACCTGGATGATTCTGGTTCTGGATTTGGTTTTGATTTTATGGGGATTTAGAGGAATCAAAGTGTTATGCATTGGTTTTATTTGGGGGGAAAGAGTGCCCAAGTGAGAGTAATGCTACAATCTTGTTGCTTTTCTTTCTCTGATTCAGGCAATAATAGATTCAGGAAGACTGATGGGGTCATTCTCAGTGATGATCTCAACATGTATAGAAAAATGAATCTTGATGACTTGGAACTGTCCAATTGCAGAAAGAAGACTATTATAGATAAAGGGAGTAAGAGGAGTGAGAGTAAAGACAATACCTGGCGATTGAGTTTTCCTAATCAAATGTGCAGAGGCTACGAAGATAGGAGATTGGAGAAGTGTTTTGAGAGAGAGCACTGCAGCTATTATGGCAGGTGTTGATTCTGTACAAGAGGTAGGAAACTGGAGGAGCTTTACCCTTTTTTAAGTGAGAATCTTTGTTTTCCATTTTTTTGGCATTGTATTGAGGGTTGTTCTATTCAACTAATTTTTTTTTCATGTTTTCCTTGCAACTATTTGCATCTAAAGTTGAAGCTATACTAAAGATTCAAAGATTAGATGAAGCAGATGGGGTTTTTATTGCTGCGCCCAAGATAATAGTTGATACATCTACGAGATTTTTTGGGATTGTAGGAAATTCTTATTTGTTAGTGGTTCAAGCACAGGTTGACATGGCATTGGGAAGGTGAGTCACTATGAATCAGTTTTGATCAAAATTTTCTCATTTGAATTTCTATTGTATGGTGTTTCTCAACTATAATGTTTGAAGCTTTTGTTAGAAAATAGGCAAATAAATAAGTTCATTCTTCTAGACGATTTTAATAATATTAGGGGATTGAATTGCACACAAATTATTTTTCAACACAATGTAGCATTCATTTCCAAATTGCATGAATCAATTTATCATCCTAAGCATTGCTAGTATTTTAAGGCTTCAATCTCATTACAGATTTATCATAGAAGAAATGACCACTCATGTGAAATTGGTTAAGAGAAATAAATGCTCCACACAGTTAATCCCAAAGAATTATATGTAAAAATGTTGTATTGCAGAAATTTCAATTGCTTACGAATGTTATCTTAGTGGGATATTTAATGGACTATTAAAAGTAGAATTGAAGTCAAAATTTAGCAAGAGGCATGACCAATGAAGAGTGGTGTCTGCAGGTTCGAAAATGCAGTTACACATGCAGAGAGAGCAGCTCGTATGGATCTATATAATTCGATGTTGATAGGGTATTCAAGATTAGCATGAATATACTGATTAATGCTTTCCAGATTCCAAGGTAACACTAAATTATAAAAGCAATACCTTTTAATGTACACATTTGTTCAACTACAACCATTGTCATGCCTCATTATGTATGACAAGATACAGTTGGAGTGCCTTAACCTGAATGCACAGAAAATTGAAAGTATGAAAACCTAAAACAATAAGCTAAAATAAAAAGAAGTCTGGAGAAAACTTAAAAAAGAAATCTGCAATATTCAACTTAAGTTTATCTTGTGAGCAGATTAGATTTAAAAGCGTAATGGAAACCAATCTTAAATTTTCATTGAAAGATTTCCGACTATCAAATTAAATTAGTACTCAAAAAAAAAAACCTATTTGAACCCATAGAGAAAGAGGAAATGGAGATTATGGTTTGCAAAGGAATACAACTTTGAATATAAAGGATAAAATGGTAGCTCCAGTGTCTAACCCTAATATTCTTGCTGAAAATTGCTATGGTGGTGCAGCGATTCGTAGCTGGCTTGCACGACAAAAGGCTTGTTTTGGCAGAAACATGGGATGTGCTATGAATTTCACTGTCGGCTTTGAATGATAACTGTCCAAGGTGAAATAGCATGGGGTTTCACAACTCTTCCGGTTTTCCCGACCATGATCACTCAACAAGCGATGCCCTGTGCTTTCCATCTGCACCATTATGATAATGGATCGTATAAATTGCCCTTATCGGGCCAATAATTAAATTTAAGAAAATTCATTTGTAAAAAATGTTTTGTTATATAATTTGCATCTCTACTTTAATAATAGACAAATATTTGTTAGATTAAAAAAAAGAATGAGTTCTCATTTGTTGGAAAGTTTTTTATTAA
>VDFB02049909.1:0-88235 GCA_007258455.2 Sequoia sempervirens | reverse complement strand
GGAGCTCTAAGTACCTCAAATCTAACTCGGAAGATTTTCAGGTGCAAATCTGGGAAACTAAAACTGCAATATCTTTCAACCCAGGAATAGAAAATAAAAACCGTAAATTGGGAATTTCATTATGACGAAAAGGGTATCCAAAAAAATGTAAAAACATCTAAAAATCAAGAAACTTGAATTTTAACTATTTTTGGGTGATGCAAGATTGCCCTTACACCACTGGATGCTCCTGCATCATGAATCTTTTAAACTTGACCATGATTTAGATGCAAGATATGAAAATTTTCTAGGAGAAAATAATAAATTTGATGTTTGAAAATAAGGAGTATTCAAGATAGAAATGTCCTAAAAATCATATTGTTAACTATGCTCTAATGGCTAAAGTCATGTAGGTTGAAGATCCACAATCATATGAATCAATTAAAGGAAAATTAGACGAGGAGTTTAGCAATGCAAGAAGAGTATAAATCCTTGACGAAGAATAATATTAGGGAACTAACAACACTTCTAGAAGGTAAAAAAATGGTTAGTTACAAATGGCTTTATAAAACAAAGATAACATTTGATGGGGTCTTTAGAAAGGTATAAGGCATAATTAGTTGCTAGAATATTTTCACAAAAATAAGACATTGATTATATTGAAATTTTTGGTTCAATTACAAAACTAAATTTATTTCCATTTGAATAGCCATTGCCTTAGTAGCTAATTTTTCTTGGAAAATTTCTCAAATATATGTGAAAGTACTTTTTAAAATGGTTATTTGAATAAAGAAATGTATATGTAACAACCACCAAGATTTGAAAATCATGATAAAGAACATCTAATTTGCAAGTTCAAAAAATATTTTTATGATCTAAAACAAACTCCAAGCGCTTGGTATTCAAAAAGAGATGATAAATTTTCTATTAATGGATGGAAAATGAGAAAGTTAGATCCTAATCTATATATCTTAAATTATAATGATCATGTACTTACTATTGTATTATACGTTAATGATTTGATCATTACTTGTAATAATTTCAAAACTATTTTGTTTGCTTTAAGGAAAATTTGAAGTAAACATTTGATATAATAGATCTGGGACTAACGAATTCATTTTTGGAAATGAAAGTTTGGAAGGAAGGAAGAATATTACTTCCTCGGTCTAAATATGCATTCAATGTGCTTAAGAAATTTAAAATGCTTGATTTTAAACCAACATCTATACCTTTTGATGTTGGAATCAAACTTAATGTCAGATCTGATTTGGAGAAAGTTGATAGCACTTTATATCAAAAATCAGTAGACAATATTTTGCATCTTACAATTAGACCAAACATTTCATAAGCAATCAATGTTATTTCTAGGTATATGATAGCTCCTTAGAGTGATTATTAGAAAGAACCAAAGAGACTATTGTGGTACATTCGAGGAACATTTCAAGATGGAGTTGAATATAAAAAAATTGGATAGTCTACTTAAGTAGGATACACAAACATGCAGAGTATGTAGGTGACACCAATGACAAGAATTTTATATCAAGATATATACATTTTATCATGGTTGAGGACCAATATCATGGAGTAGTAAAAACAATCTATGTTTCCTTATCTACTATTAAAGTTGAGTATATTAGTTTTATCAAAAAGCATCTTAGCAAGCTATGTGGCTTGCAAAATTGATGGAAGATCTACATCAATCACAACAATGATATTTTGTGACAATCAAAACATAATTCAGTTGGAAAATAATATAATCCATCATACTAATTCAAAGCATATTGAAGTACATCATAATTTTATTTGAGATTTAATTCAAAAAATATGTAATAGAACTAAAATATTGTAGAACTGTATATCAAATTGTAGATATATTTATCCAATTCTATCTACAACCAAAAATAAATAAATAAATAAAAATTGAAATATGTATATCATAAATGTACCTCAACAATTAAAAAAAAACATTGAAAATAATGTTCTTCAACACAGACCAAAATTCCAATTTTGAGTTAGTCAACTTCAATACTACAACCAGAAAGCATGGTTGCGATATGTGCGCGTAACAAGCAATGTAAGGTCGCCAATCTGATGGTCGTCGAGGTGTTGAATGGCAGAAGCAGCATTCTGCTCATTCACGTACTGCACTTCAAAGCTACCATTATGCCCAGTGACATTCTCAATGAGGCCATATCGTTGAAATAGGGATTGCACAAACTGTTGGGTCCGCCTTAAGAAATACATAGGAGGTACCGCCGTAATCAGAAAGAAGTCCGGAGGATGTCCAGCCACACCATTTCCATTCGCCATGTAAAGAACTAACACGTTGAACAGAGCACACAATTATATGAACAGGCAAACTCCTCTCCACGCCACACACGACCTTTGCTCTCCTTTTCCTGCAAATACAGAGATAGTGTGAGGGAAAGAAAGTGCGGGAAAGGAGCAAGGAAAAGGATTGAGCTCCTGCCCATAAATAGGTGAATCATTTGGCTTTTCGTTTTCCTCTGGTTTAAGACTTCACCGTGGGTCGTATCACATTCTGTAGGTGGAGAGGAAGGAGAGGGCAACCGTGTATTGAAATACCTAGAATCTAAAGTTGGCTTTAGAATAAAAAAACTAATGAATGTACTTAGTGAAATATATAATTGTGCGAAGACTCAAATTGAGGCCACAAGGGCAGCCTTGAAGCTTTTAAAGGTAAGCATAACATTTGAATCTTAGAAAATTCAATACCCTTACATAAGGATTCACCTACGCTTGTACCTCCAAAACAAACTTGGTAATGGTGAAAAACACCATTGAAACTTACTATGGTGGTGATATGGTAATGTGTGGAATCTTTGAGATTTTTTCAATTGAAATCAAGTCTTGTTAATTGTTTTAATGATTTTTTTGATAAGTTGGAAGACATATTGAACAACTTATGGAATGGATATATAACATGAGTTAACAATGATGTGTTTTAATGATGTAATGAATACCTGAGGATTAATGTAATGGTTCAATATTGCTACAAAGTGCAATGAATGTTTGAGTAGTAAATTGAGAGCATGAAAGCACAAGTTTTGATATTGTTGATGCAAGAAATAATGTAATTGTTGTGACTAATGCAAAGACAAAGATATGCTAGATGCTTTCCAAGATCCTCTATATATTAAAATATCACATGATGAAAGGTAATGATCAACAATCTTGCATCTATGAAATGTCCTTGGGGTGATGTTCTTTTATACAAATACACAATTTGATCTTTTTAGTACATATGCCAACAAGTGATGATAACATCAAGCTTAATTGACTTGGGGCTGCGATGGATTTGGATTTGTAATCTAGGGAGTTAAGGTTGCGTGAGTAGTCTTGATCTACGAAAAATACTAATGTAAGAAGTGAGACTTGTCTAAGTGGAGATAAAAAATAATAATAAAATTAAAAAAAAAAAATTGATAAGTGATAAACAAACTATAGGATTAGTGAATTAAATATTAGATAAAATCATGTGACAAGACTCCATCTACTTAGCAACCACACAAAGTATCTAATTAAAAAAAATGGAAAAGTGTGAAGGTGTACACTTTTTTTGGAGATATTAATCTTATTACAAATGACCAATAGACTCGAATGGTTAAAACTTAATGTTTTGTATTCAAATAACAATCAACAACGCTTGCAAAATTATAAAACATGTACAAAAGTAAATTGAATAGTATGCATCCACGAGATTACACAGGACCTAAATATTCATGTGGGAAACCCTTTTAGGAGAAAATCCACTACCAAAAGATAATTTTATTTATATTATTTAATATCAATAAGCATTCAATACAACAAGGTCTTTGGATATTTTACAAAGTCACAATCTACATCATAATTCTTTTGCGATCACTTTCATTATATATCAACAATGCACAATACAATTTTTACATGGTCTAACATTATAACCTTAGTGCATTCACACAAAGTGGTACATGTAGACATTCACATAAGAATACCAACCATCTAACTATCCAACTAACTTGAGGAATACCTAGTCATGTAACCATAATCTAACCATAAGATAATGTCAACATGTTGAATGAATCACCAAGTGTGTGTGTTAGAAAAGGATGTTGTAAACCTTGCATAAGAAATAATTATTTAATTATGTAAAATAAATATTTATTTTTGGTACATCTTTGGGAGATTTGTTTTTCCATATTAAATATTTATTTAGGTCCACTTGTAAAGTTATATGTGATAACAATTGGTTAAATATTTTATGTGTTAGTTGCACATGGAAAAAAAATTAATATTTTGAACTTAGTACCAAAAACAAATGTTGGGGTCAATGGCTTTAAGGCACATGGTTTTACCTTTACCACTTGGTTATTTTATGTAAGCTTGAATATATAAAAACAAGAATGTTTTTAGTGGTTGGGATCTATTATTTGGCTTGGTTGTCATTCATATTGAGCTCTCTTGTAGAGTGCATATGTGAAGCATAGTATTAGATGTACAATTACAAGCTTGGATAGATGAATGATGGATTAGAGGAACTTGATGCTTTAGAAGTATTCATGGAGACTCTATAAGTGTATTGTAATGTTTTATTATTGAATAATACATTGAGTGCAATTGCTTTTGGAAGTTGGGTTTTCCCTCTTAAGTTCTAGGGTATATCTTGTGTAATCTTATGGTATGTATTTGATCTTTATATTATGGTTATTATGTGATCTTTTATACATGTTATTTTCTCATAGAGTTATGTAGGAAATGGTTTGATCAATTTGGTATTTTCCTAACAGTGTGAAATCTTCACATGAATGGTTGCCTAGTATGTTGTCATTGCCACACACTATGAATAAATGGTTACAACCTTAACATTGTCAATATGCATACATGTTTCCAGTATAGTCATCACTACTAGCTCCTTGCTTGTGATAACTTACATAAATATAACATTGTTATGATTGCTTGCTATACTTTGTACCATCTTTGAAAATATTATCCTACTCTAAGGTTGTGTTACATGAACTCTAGTTCTACCATAAGTGGTCCTATATCACTACTCATTCTTTGAGAAGTTCACTAATTTCATATGTAATTGATTTCCCCTTTTAAATGACTTGTGATTATTGTCACAAGCAAGGAGTTTTTTTAGTGGTGAATCTTTTCCCTATTGGTGAATAGTTCATATCAACCAATTCAAAATTGGTCAATACATTGCACCAATAGGGTGGCCAAATCACCTGGATTTTACAAATTATCGGCCCAATGCATTTCAATTCACCATCAATTTATTTTATGAGACATATATAATTAATAACTTCACCATAACAACAACCTTGAAGCTAAGGCTGTTGAGACTTTAAATTCCTTAGGTTAGCTTTGGTTGCGCTTCTTGTTGGCTTTTTGCTGGTGCTTGGTTGGTGGTTGTTGTTCTTTTTTGATTTTTTCTGTGTCGTAGCCTTCCTTTCTTTGGGTACTCTGATGGCTTATTTTTCTCTTGCTTGTAAACTCTGTGGTTTTGGGTCCTTGTAAAACCCATTTTTTCCTTTATCAAAAACCTCACCATAACAAACTACGCATTTCCAATGGTCTAATTAATATTTTTTTTGGGAATCTTGGAAGCGTATATTAAATCACACACATATTCACCAATACTATTAAAATAACATTATGTATTAGGACAGATTTTGCCAACATCATTCAATATTCATCGTGTGTTAGGACCCATTTTTCCAATAAAATTTACAAATAAATGTGTATGATGAATAATTTCTCCAATAACATCAAAAATGATTACATTTGAGGACACATTTCACCAATTACGTTAAAAATAATTACGCATGAGAACCCATTTTGCCAATACTATGATAACTCTATGCTAATCATAGGCCCATATTCACCTTGAAAATTACAACATATGTGTTTTATCGAGGTTTGATTCACCCAGCATTTAAAAGTATCATTGTATAATCACATGGGATTCACCAAATTTTAACTATACCATTTGCAAATATGGATTGATATAAATATAATTGAAACTCTAATTTATTTTTACATATTTTGTTTAGTTATAAACTTGTGAGCTCTTGATTCAGAACCTTGATCATAGGCAAGTTACAAACTTACAACTACGAGTATTTTTGAATTAACAAATGGTGAGTCAGTGAAAATATAAAGGTAAGTGATCATTTCTTCATACTTTTATAAGATTATTTATCTCTTTTTCATTCTTGATTCAATCTTAAAGATGGTATTGAGTAGGGAATGGGATCTATATTATATGATTCCTTCTTAAACAAGAAGACATTTTTTGGTAGATTTTATTTCGTGAGAGATCAAGATGTCGAGCAGGAACAAGAGTAAGACTCATCGGGGTGGTGAATGGAGGCCATCAAAATGCCAAAAACTAGACATCATCATATGTAACAGGCTTTAAATTCACAAAATAATTCTAAGAAATATGTCAACCATATTGCCAAAATCATTTTTTGTCCCTTGACATTGCCATGACCTTATACTTGCAAGTCCAAGGCTAAGGGTTGGGTTACCATGCCTTTTCTAAGCCTAAATCCAAATGAAAAGCATGGATTGTGAATTTAAAACTTTTTGGAATGAATTCCACTTTAAAATGGGTACATATTCTAAAAAATGAATGGGTACCTATTTTAAAGATGAAAAATGGCACTTCCCTAAATGTGGACCCAACTTCCTGCACTTACCCTTACAAAGGAATTTTTTAATGACATTTTTACATCTATAAGTACTATTTCAAAATCTATTGCAAGATTTCTTTCCTCAAAGTTTATAGAATGATTGCCTCGAGATGAAAAACTTGAAGCCATGTCTATTGTGTATCCTCAATTTTAGGTCCCAAGCCACCATCAACGTGACTATTTTCATATGAAAGTAATTACCTTGGATGAATTTTTTTTGAAAAGTTCATAATACAATAAATAGAAAATAGAAGGAATTATAAATGTAACTAAGCTTAGAGAATAAGCTATCCCTTTTGCAACAACTAAGATTGAATAGTTTGATTCTATGGAGAATCCCATGCAAGTGGGATCAATAACAAGGTTTTAGGAAACCTTTAGCTAGAGTGAAATGTTGTGTGATTCATTATCTAAATATTTCAAACTGGTTGATTTATGTCAAATAATGATATTGGGGTCGGTGGAGGATGAGAGAGCTTTCAGTGCATTGGGGTTTCTGAAATCAAAGATAAGAAACAAAGTAGACAATATTTTGGAAAATTTCTTGAGGATGTATACAAATAGGTACAATATCTGAAGTTTTCCTTTTGAAAGGAAACTCACAATCTATAAGTCCATATGTGAAAGAAGAGGGTTGTGCAAAACTTCAACGTTAGTGGTAGTGGCACAAATGATAGCGTCACAATGAATGTTGAATTTGAGATGCAATTAAGTGGATGTATGTAGGGCAAACAAAATGAAGACCAAACTTAGATTCAAGATGACACTCAATCTCATCATCAAAGTGAGGACCATGAGGTGAATTTGTAAATGCAAGTGATTTAATAGTTTTAAGGTATTTATACTGCATTTCATGAATCATATTCCAAACTATCATTGATCTAATATTTTATATTGTATTCCATTAGATTACGATTCAGATTGAAGAAATTAATGTACTACTATTTTCCACTATTCCAAATTTCCAATGTAAAATCTAAATTTGAAACATTGTTTTCAAATTGGTTAATTAGATATTAAACACAATTATCAATTTATATTTATTGATTAACATATTTTTAATAATTTTATATTTTGATTGTGTCATATTGATAAGTCTACATGCACTCAATGATTCATCATTCAACTCACTGCTTAATAAAATATGTTAACCAATAGTATATGGGTAAGTGCACGAAGTTGTGACAAAAAAAAGGTGTCACATTGAAAAAATATCAAAAAATGCTTTTTTGTGAGCACCAAAGTTGGCGAGCACCAAATACTTAAGTTTTAAAAAATAGCATTAGAACTCTCATTTTTATCCTGGCCACGACTTGTGATGAATTTTTGTCGGTGAATTTTCCATGGAAATGAATTGTTGGCAGTGAATTATTGGCGATGAATTTTCCTAGAGCCCCTTTTGAGATTTCCAAATCCACCTACATTCTAGCCAATGTAGAGTGAATAAATTTGTTTTTTTTAGGTCAATTTCTAAAAAATCAAATGAAAAGCAATTGATCTATGTGACAAACCAAGGAAAATATGTAGTTAATGGAGGAAGGGGAAGATTACATCCATTTCCAAGGTCTTGTTGAATGGTACAAGGGAAAGATTGTATCCAATCATTTGTGCACTCATTGAATATGACATAACCAAAAACTTGGACCTCTAATATCACTTGATCTCTAATCACTAGGTTTTTAACCCTAGAGATACATTAAACATAAATTATCTTAAGCTAGATCTATTCACCTACAACTCTTGGTAACTTTCCCTCAAGGTTTTAATCAACTTTCACTAATAGTTCATAAATAAAAGGAAACTAAGCAAATAGTAGAGAACATAATGAGAAAATCATACAAATGACTCTTATTGGACAAGCACACAAGGCATATCTTGGGAGTTCTTTGTAACCAACTAAAAAACCCATACAAGTCAATCTAGCTACAATGAAAAAGAGTGAATTGCACTAACCATGATGGAAATGGAATATTATAAGTAATGCAAATGGAATACATAAGCATGTTTGTGTTAAGTTGAAATCCTCTATATAATTTTACATGGATTCATCTAAATTATGTCATGTTTTTCAAAAACAATCTTCAAAATCCTAAAAATTTAACTTTTTTATTCAACTTCCATCTTATTCAATGTTGAATTCTATGTAAACTATTATGATTAATAAAATTATAAAAGGAAACGTCCATAAATTTTCAAAACTAAACAAAAAAAATGCAATATAAGCATTTCAATTCTGCAAAAATAAATATATTACCTGATATAATCAAATATGATGTAGAAACTTCAAATTATATTCTTCTACATTGTCCAGCAAGCATAATATGGTACTACAACAAGTCAACTACTTAAAAAGGAATTTTCCTATTGGAGAAAGCATTGAACCAGAAAAAGACATTGAACTATGGGCCTATATCATGGATCAACTCCTTTTTTACTATTTTTGGAAAAGGAAATTTGGTGCTCACCAAATTTATTGAGCACCAAATGTGTTGAAAAACAACCTTTCAATTTGGCGAGCACCAAATGTGATGTTTGGAGGCTTTACAATTTAGCAAGTGCCAAATGTGCTATATAGAGAATTTGTAATTGTGAAATTCTTGACCCTACATGGAGACCTAAAGAGGGGAGAGAGAAGAGTGGGAGAGACCTAGCAGAGTAGCAAGGGATGCAGGGAGAGATTTAACTAGCTTTATTGATAATGAATATGATAAGAGAGAAGAGTGGGTGAAACCTAGAGGATTAGTAATGAGACAAGGAGTGAGAGACATAGATATTGAAAAGGAAGGATGGAGAGGTGCAAAGAATGATTAAAACCTCAACCCTCAAACCCTTAAACCCTCTACTGTCACATCCCTGTCAACAAGGGCCTTTTTACATGGAAAATGAAACAAATTAATAAGTAAACTCATTAGTTAAAGAGGATGATAGGAAACAACATGTATTTAATAGGAATGAGTTAGGTATGGAATGGAAGGTCATAGGGCATGGAATCCCTATCCAGGGATGACCAAATTCTGAGAACTGTGTGGAAAAATAAATCTGAGTACTGCCTTAAATCTCTCATGAACCCTACATTGCGAAACACAGACACAGATGTCGTAAAAGAAAAATGTTGAGAGAGTAAAGGGGAAAAATAGAGGATAGAGGGATGGGAAGAGAGGGAAAAGAAGAATTCACTTGAAGGAGGAGGTAGATAATGCAAGGAACGAGAAATGACACGCAATTCAATTATTTAACCCTTCTCCAACGACTTCAATAAATACACATTCAAGGGCATAGCTAGAACAAAAACTCTCACGACCCCGTGATTGGGGATACTTGCTATTTTGAGAGGTAGAAAAAGAAAAATGTAGGGAGAGAGTTTGTAGGCTTTGTTTCTAAGAGGAAATGTGAGACTAAGGCATGGGAGGAGAAGAATTTGATTAGACGTATGGGAGAAAGAAAGAATAAGAAATGCAATTTTAGGAAAGAGTAGAGGGATGCAAAGTAGGGTGTAAAGAATTGACTGTATACCACTAAAATTTGTAACTTCGAGCCTTCTTGGGGAGAAAATTCCCCATAGAAACTCTAAATAGAAGCCATTAGGAAGGATGGTGTAAAGAGGGAAGGAATCTTGCAACCCTCCATTAATCTACAATTTAGAGACATGTTTTTGAAGAAAAAAAAAGTAGGTGGGTGTTTGAGGGTAGAACGTGATCTCATGGAATGCACAAGAATGTTGGGTATGTACAAAATAGATTTGTTGAAAAGGCTTTAGAAAATTTTGAGCAAAAGCAATTGGTGAGTGTGAAGAAAGACTAGACAATCGTTGCCCACATCGGCCCTGCTTATTAGTTTGGAATGATGTAGGTAAATCTAGTGAAGTATAAAGGATAGAGGGATTTTTTATGACACGGGAAAGGAGAATTTTGAGAAAAAGTTAAAAAGATCACAAGAAAGAGGAAATTGTGCCAGT
Organism: Sequoia sempervirens; assembly: GCA_007258455.2. NCBI lineage: Eukaryota > Viridiplantae > Streptophyta > Pinopsida > Cupressales > Cupressaceae > Sequoia > Sequoia sempervirens. Next base: position 77,600 of record VDFB02049909.1, on the reverse strand, counting down.
AAAAAGTTGTTTTGGAGGAAGAAACTCAACACTAGAGGCATCTGAAGGAAGGACAAAAGTTTTCAACACCTAAATTAAGAATATATTCCACTCCAACCTTAAAGCTAAGTATAAACATTTTTCAATAGCATTGGGTTTGGTATATCTTCTCTTATGGCTGTCATGTAAGAGTTTAGGGGAGACTATGATAGAATACTGAATGATAACTAAAATACTATTTCCAATTTAAATCATTTGCCATGATCCTTCGGACACGTAACATGCTAAGGTTTGCTTGGTTTTTTTTTTTAATAACAATGACTAGAAGTTATATTTTTATCCTCATGTGGGATGCAAGGTGTTTTTGGTTATCTTCATTATAAGCATCATTTATGAATGCTTCTCATTCTTGTAATGACCATCTACCTAAGAAAAATGCAATTGGACCTAATTGGTCGATGATGATACCCATGATTGTCACTCACCTAATCAATTATGAAATATATACACTGACATTTAGAAGCACTCAACTTATGAACTAAGACATATGAATTGTATTATATGATACCATCTATGTTGAAAACCAAATAAGAATTCAGGTTTTAATCCTTACGAAAATGGTCTCTTATTTGTTCTCTCTAAATCAAAATAGTTATAGTGCGTAAAGAAATAATTCAATAAGGGTTCTAGCAATGTTAAATGTGCCTCTCAAGCCATACAACTGCATGACATTACTTTTAATAACTCTATTGATGATCAATTTCTTCATATGTGGTAAATAGTATATTGGGTCATAATCAACTCAAACGATTATAGGCAATAGTGGCATAAGAAGATTATGTAATCATTAAGTTACTAGACGATGGCTTAGAGAAGTGTCTTCGACCTTAACCTCTATCTTGAAATTAGAGTGTGTTATATTGCGAATAGTTTATATTGAGCTTGGCATTAAGTGAAATATTATTTATGATTTCTAATGCCATTATTTCAGAAATAATTATCTATACCAATTAGCTAATACTTATCTTCCCTAAGCTTAATATAGTCATGGAATTTAATTTAGTGAATCTATGAAGTTTAATATGCTTATAATGTTGAAATTATTAGATGTTGAGTTATATATATAAGCTATCCATATGCACGAAATGATATGACCCTTTGGGAATTTCTCTTGTACTCAAAGGGGGTGTAATAATTTCCTTTAGGTCATTTTATCCTCCTCGCTTAATATAATAACAAGACATGTTATATGATTCAAAAATGCTACTTAGGTATTGGGGTAAAGGCTTTATAAAACTACATGATGTCTAACAACCTTTTCAAATATGAAAACCTTAATACTCAAATTATTGTGTGAACAAAAAAAGGATATTATAGTTGTCATAAACCATAACATGCTTGCAAACTAAACAAACAATTATTGTTGTTTAATGTGATTGCATCACTGAGATTGAATTAAGGAAACAAACTATTTGTAATCATACTATATATAACCTCTTTTGATACCTTATTTCTTACCAAAAAACTTGATATTCGGATATGAGTGGCAAGGGTGAACTCTTCATATTTTAGGAACTAAGACTATGTTAAACATAATGGATTTCACTAGATAATAGAGGATATTAACAGATTAATAATTTAATTGGATGTATATGTATTTGGATGTTGATCCAATGGATTTAGTGTTTCAAACTCTCTTAAGTACGATTCGGGCAATGATTATAACTGAAGATGAGATCATAAAATTATTGTATGCCCTTCAAAGATATTTATTAACCTCTTGAGTATAAAAACCTCAATTGTGAACCTATTAAATGAGTTTCAAATAGAATTATTTTTGATGGGTTGTGTGAACCAAGGTAATTTTTTATTAAGTGATAAGCCTATTCCTTAGGTTAATAAAATGAAAGTATAAGAGTCGGTATATCCAAAAAAGATTATAAATAAACTGGGTGGAGATTGATCCAAGACCTTGATACACTTAAAGGGAAGTGAAACATTGGGATGTGGGAACCTATTCGTAGGTATCCTTGAGAGGCTTCATAAGGAGAACTACATGTAAATTTGACCCGTTTGGAAGCCAGAACGTAGGCAGTCCTTGGGCAAAGGATGCCTCTATGACTTCAAGTCCGTAGAGGGAGGGCTTAGGGGAAACTCCAAGGGTTGGAGTTGTTCCGAATTGGTTTGAACTTCTCTCTTTAGTAGGCCTTAGGTTAAGCATAATGAGTACTAGATGGGTACGAGCAAGTTAAGGTAATCTAATACTATGTATTTAACACATAATATGCTTTGTATACTAAGTGAAGATTGACTACCTTATAATTGGTAATTGAATATATGTATATAATGGGAAAAGTCCATCTCGTGTTGGTTCCATGTGACTTTATGTGTTGTGAAGACTGAATCCATATCTAGAGGTCTCTATTTCTAAGCCTATATATATGTTGACTCTAATTGTGATTCATGTTATGTATGAGCCGTCCAAGAGTGAACCTCTGGAAGATTTGAGTAGTAATAGGCAGTCATTGGACCATGCCAATGATCGATGTCTAGGCTAGTGTGAGGGATTAGTCAGCATTCACCTGGTTCACATAGGTGAAGGTAGCATCCAACCCTAGTTATGATTAAGATACGATAACGGTTGCATGGGTAGGGACCCATCTGTGTGGGTACCAGTAATATGGGGATAACTATTGTATTGAGGGGGTTCATTGACTATCATTAAGGGCATGGAAGTGACCGAGGTCAATGTTACTGGGGATTTTGAAGAAGATAGCTAAAAATACCAGTAAGGTCATAAGGTGGTATATGGTTGGAGCTACTTCTTCCTAGGTGGATAAACTTGTTGTCCATGGCGTACAGGCAATTGAATTCAGAATCCATTGGGTTTGGTAGGTTCACTACTTGGAGAAACCCTTGGGATGGTGGACGGACCCATGGTGTAGAATGGGATGCACCAAATTCCCTTCCCAATTTTTAGACTATATACCTATCCTTGTGGGGTTGAGAACGAACCCACAATATAGTATGCATATGTGAAATTCATATGAGACAATCATGGTTGTACTTGTGATGTATGCATGATCTAATCATCATTATTCTTGGGATTTGTGTATAATCTAGCCTCTGTTGCACTTGGGATCTTTGTATGATCCAACCTTTGTTGCACTTGTTATCTATGTATGATCTAGCTATGGTTGCACTTGGGATCTATGTATGATCCTGACACTGTTGTACTTGTGATGTGTATGAGCAAATCAACTTGTGTATATGGAGGTATGCTCGTGATAGCCATTGTGTATAATCCTTGAGATTATGGTATGAATGACCCCTTGTAAATATTGTGGATGTTTGTGCATTAATATTTGGTAATGATTGGTATGGACCCAACACTTGATAGTGAAGTTATTAACATTATATTATAATTGACTAAGTTTATAACTTACTTATACTTAATTAACAGTCATGGGTTAAAGGTGAGATAATAGATCTCATACAAGAGGTGAGATTGTACTCCCTCTATCATTGTGGGGTGAACTACAATGCTTTTGATTTCCACTAGGGGATACATAGGCAGGGTTGTCATGAACCCTCGAGGCTTAGGTCGTAGGTCTACGAATAACCCTAGTTGTATGAGCTTAACGCCTTTGAGTGTAAGAGTATAAGTGTGACATTGATTGTTGTTTTTGATAAAGGGAAAAACAGATTTTGAAGGGATCTGGAACCCTAATACAAAAAGAGCAAGGCTGCAGAAAAAGATAGCAAGCAGCCAGCAAAAAAGATCAGCTCCACACCAAGACCAATCAAGATTTACAATTTACACTTTTCTTGTGGGAGCGGAGAACCATGTCGAAAGAAGGCTTAGAGGATTTAAATTTTTTTCCTTTATTTGTGATCCAACCTTCTTCCACTTGCACCGCTTTACCATGCCAATCTAGCTCACGATTTTCAAGAGAATGAAAGCCAGCAGCAAGTGAAATAGGAGATTCATCTTGATTCCTTTGCACAGAGAAAGACTTCCGAGAAGATCCGCCAGAGAGGGAATCTGAAACACAACCACTAGAAGTGGCAGACTTAGACTCAATAGGAGAAGCCCTAGCATCCCCACCAGATGAAACGATAGGAGTGGGCATTCCAAGACCCAGTGATTCAGAAGCAACCACTTCAGAAAAACTCATATTCTGATCAACTTTTTTCTCAATCGTATAATGTTGTTGAGAGGCTCCTTTCCACCAAGTAGTTGTCTTAGTTTTTTTCTCTAATCTGCAGTGCGCAGCCGCATGTCTAGTATTAAAGCATTGTCTACATCGGAAGGGAATCCCTTCATAATCCAAATATTGGACCCAAGAGCCTTTAGAAGATTTAAGGACTTCAGCAGGAAGCCCTTTTCAAACATTTATTTCAACCAGAATGTGAGCATAGGTGGAATGAAAAATGTCAGAGATTCATCATCCACCATCAAAAAATCACCAAGGGCATCACCCACTTCCTCCAGAAGAGAGTCATGCCAAAGGTGAAGGGGGAGATTGGGCAATCTAACCCAAATCGGGAATTTATTAAAAGTTTCAGAAACAGGATTGAAGTCAGAATGCCAAGGTTTGATCATCAGCATAAATTTATCTTCCCAGCTAAAATAATTTTCACACAAGATTACTTTTCTATCCTAAGCATTGTCAAATTTAGAAGCAAAATATCCCTTAGCCAAGGGATAAATGTTAACTTTACCCGAAATTAGAGGCTCCCATTCGCTAGATATCCAAGAATGCAACTGGGGGAGGTTAGGCCAAAAACCTTTGAACCGATAGATCACGCCACAGAGGGAAAGATCAACAACAACCTCCTCAATATCTTCAACTGTTTCATCTTTCAACTTTACTAAAATAGCACTCTTGACAGGGATAAATCCACCATAATGCCCAAGCTTGATTGTTGTTACCATGGGTGAATGTTCAGTTATTAAATTTAGGCCTTCTAATCTATATGGAAGGATTAAAGAAGATTGACCTAATGTAGAAATGTCCCAGCATGCAATTAATCCATATTACATTGAAGAAGAAATTTAGTAATATTAAAAATGCATATCTGTATTTGAATATAACATTAATATTTTATCTAATCCATAACTACAAGATTTTTTTTGCAGAAGTCCTTTTTGGAAATCTACTCAACATTCTAGTTTGAGGAAAAAGATAGATGGGAAGCATATTCCACTTTCATTGGCATAACAACTCAAATTTTCTTCCCAAAGTGTACATTGTAGGTGTAATTTTCTTGCATGGCAAAAATTCGATTGGATTGATGGGTAATGTTTGGAATTCTTTGTAGAGATTTTAGCCATTTGATATTTTGAGGTTTTACAAATATATGCACCATTGTGATTTGTCGTATTCTTTATTTGAAAATGTCCTCTTTGAGTTTTAGGTTACAGCTAGTTATTCAAGATAATTATTTAGTCAAGCCATATGAGCTCATGATCACCTTTGTGACTGTATTTGAAGTCTATTGCCAAAGTTTTGAAGCATTTTGGAGTCGGTTGTAATATGTACATGTACGAGTATTTTATAATGTAATATAACATAGACATAAAGGTAGTTACCTCCAAATGTATCATTTATTACTCATGCTAGTATATATGATGATAGTGTATGTATTTCTTTTCATATGATATGCATTCATTTCATGACATTATATACGCTCAGCATATATTTGCTATCAGATCAATTGAATATTATACATGTGGAAATGTATTATAATGATGTATTATTATAAATCTCTTCATGTCATGTAATTGCACTGCAAAATTAAGTTTAAGGGTTCCCTTGCCTGAAATTATTTTTTCTTTGTGGACTATATTCGGCAACACACCTTATGTCTTGGTTATCTATGACTATTGTTTAAAAAACCATACTAAACAAAGCCTATAGCTTTAAGTAACTTTACCAAACCTATATAGAACACAACTTTTACAATACACAAAGCTTATTTCGGGATGAACTATCTCACTTTTGTAAGCTTATACTATTTTCTAGTATTGCTAAGAAATTTTTGGTTTGTATACATAAAGTATAAACTATAAAATATTTGAAGACATTTTAAAGAAAGTTGATGACAATAGCCCTGATGAGCAGCTGCAGAACAAGAGTCTTTAATTTTTTGGCTACCTAGCTACTTCCAATTAACCAAATCATCCTGGAGATAATAATCGAGGATGAACCAATGGCGATGCCCATTCATAGGTGTTTATTAACCTATTCTTCAAAGGATTTGTGTTGTAGAATATCCAATTTGTAGATCATACTACCATCATGGATCTTCCACATCCTTTAATATCTTTGCATCTGGTTTTCATATTGTGCACTGCAAGACATGTCCAATCTTAATCCCTTTAGTTCTGTTGCCATAAAACTTCTCTAACCTACTATCCAACATTATGTCACGAATGGAAATTGAGTTAAATTTTCTCTAAAGAATTTTTTTCTCTAAAGAATTATTTCACATTTTTCTCTATACCCTACATTCATGTTCTTGATAATTTTCAATATATAGAGAGTTCTCAAATGCAAGAGAATAATTTAGGGAATAGATAGGAAAATTTACAGAAAGGTCGATACGATCTGATTTACGATTGGCCAATATACGACTAGGCCAAACTCTAATGAATCCAATTAACTCAACTCCCTACAGATGTCTCCAACTAAACAATTTAGGATCCTGGTTTCCCTTGAACATAACTTATTTGGATCATGTTGATGTTGTTCGATTGTGTATATTGTAGGTTTTTAATAAATAAACAAGTGTGGGGATTCACTGTTCTCGAGAACTTTGGAAGCCTCATCTTATTTAAATGAATTCAAGGCTTCTGAATAGTCACTTATAGTAGGGCCAGTTGAGTGAACTAATCAAGAACTCTGCAAGAATCCTTTGAGACAACAAATCTAAAATTTGAATGGACTTTTGAACAGTTTTTCATCAATTGTTGTCCAATCAAATGAAACTATCAATAACTTTTCAATTTTCCTCATGAGAAAACAAGCATAGGAACCTAATAGGCTTTTGAATATAAGACCTTAAACGTCCTGAAGGTTACAATTTTGACTCTAGTCCAAATAAATCAACTAACATTCGACATAATTTGTATGTGCACATGCAAGTGAGTTTTGTAAGACAAATTTCTTGTAATGTTGTGGTCAAATGTTCGACTCTAGGTATTTTTGCACAAATTTTACAAGAGACATGATATTTCCACAGTCCATATTAGTGAAATCAAGAATGCTTCTAGATGCAGCTGCATAAGACTTCTATATTCAATTGCCTTTTGGAGACATTTTAACGACACACGCATAACGAAAGTTCAAGCAAATTGGCTTTAAGCGGATGGTTAATTTCTTTCATGTTTAAAATTGTAGGCTAATTTCTTCTTTTTATGTTTTCAATTGGGTTTAGTGGGTCATGGTTTTAGTTTGATGGTTCCCTAAGAGAAGGATGATCACATGTCAATTGAAAATAGATGTAGTTAGAGAAAATTAAAAAATCAGAGTTGTGCTTAAGCACCTCTATATTAAATAAAAAATTTGGGTAATATTTGCCAGTAGCTTGGCGGTGGAGAGTACTTTCATTCCGTGGTTGTATTTCAGCTACATAAAGTGACAATTCCTAGTGCTTCTAATCTTCCTTTGTATCTTGAGGAATTTAAAAAATGTAATAGTAGCCATCTTTCTAACAGTTTCCAAACAACACAACGTTAAGAATCCTAGAATGATTCACAAAAAAACACTGGAGTGACTGCAATATATTACGTTACCTAAATCAGAGGACACAATGGGGTCAACAATATGTATACAGTATAATATATGTGATTATTCTATTATATAAATCTCTTCTGAAAGTATGGTTTCCAAAGTTGACCGATACAATTTGAGCCATCAGTTTAAAGATGAAAGAAAAATTATAGCTTCATTTGATGCATTAGAAAAGATAAATAATTAATTCTTTATGTGGGTATTCTATATACTATAGACATGCAAAATTAGCATTATGCATTCATCAAGTAAATCAGGCTTCACGTGCATCCACTCATTCAGTTAATCAGGTTCACCTTCATCCATTCATCAGGTAATCTCATTAATCTCCTAAGGTCATTTATTTAAAATCAAATAAACATTATCATCAACCTTTTTAATCAAATAAATCAAACATCCATCATAATGCATTTCCATCCTTTCTGATTTAAATAAATCAAATATTTTTCTCAAAAAGGTCAAAACATCCTAATCATCATCCTAGCTAATTAATCCTAATTATCCTAACCTAACCCACCCACTTGCATTCTCTAGATTTAGCCACTTGCACAAATAAATCAATTTATTGATTTATTAAAAGCCTCATTTTCACTCAACATGGCCCTCAAGTTTGAAAATCATGACAAGTTGATTTGTCCCTCCAACATAGCATTTATTGCTCTTTTTCTTGTCCCCCTCTCTAAATTTATTGCAAAATTTGAATTCAAATTCTCCCTCTCATGGGCACTCTTCCCAAATCTTGCACATGCATCAACCACTCACCACCTGACAAGTGTCTTCCTCTCATTTGTCCAATCTTAGTCCCACATTGGTCTATTTTCAACACTCTTAGCATTTGAAAATCTTTAAATAGAGGCTTCATCCTCAAGCAAATCCTCCACAACTTTTATGCAAAGTCACTCTCTTCATTTGAGAACTAATTTTGTCCACTATCAATCCACAATCTTAGCATTTCATCTCCAAGATCATGCAAGGTCACTCTCTTCATTTGAGAAATGATCTTGTCCATCATTATCATTAGCTTATCTAAAGGGGTTGGGAAAGGGCTACTTTCCACATCAAAGTAGCACCAATCCCCCAACAAGATCAAGTGTTTTCTTTGTTTGAGAATGAGGAATAGTTATTTTCGATTGTATTTGCTCAAATATTTCATCTTTTTCCTTGTTTTCTAACAATGCAGATGGATTTTATGGGGAACTCATGTTTTAATCTTGCATTTTGATCTATTAGTGTGATTGTTTGTTTCTTCCATGCAAGTTTGAAATAGGGTTCACATATACAATTAGACTAGCTTCCTTCTATTCATCAGCATGGAGGAAATCCACCATCTTGGCATGCAAGAAAATGAAGACAGTGTTAAAGGAACTGTTTCAATCTTGTCTTTTTAATAGGGGCCTATTGTGACAATGTTATATGGTGACACCAAACGTCACTGGTGATAACGCTTTGGCATGAGTTTTCCACAATCCACGTAGTATTCAAAAGATTGTGTCCAAAATCAATTGTGTATGTTTATTAATAAGAAACATATACAATTGATTCTGGATGCAATCTTTTAGATAATGTTTTGCCCAAGATTATTAGATAAGCGTAAAAAATGCATCTCTGCAGGGCTAGCTTTTATAATCAATATTGAAATCTAGTTTCTTAGACTGTAAGTTGATTAAGTTCCTTTTTATATTTCAGGATATTTAGGTTATATATATATATATGCGAGTTTTTCGGATTTTCCTTGCTAGCAGATTATTTGTGCTTGTAGTGATATCTACGCACCTTATCATGATCGAAAGGAATAAAAAAGAAGAAAATATTCTTTATGTAGTCGTAGCATCTATTAATTTTCATAACAGTTCATTTTGTCCAAAAAAATGTATTGACCAATATTTTTCATATCAATCCAAAACGAAGCACAAAATTTGCTCTTAAATTATGTTGCTCAAATATTTTTGAACTAAAATACTCACCACTATTAATGCAATTATAATAAGTTAAATATATGTAAGCCGAGAGGCTTCTTACACTCACATCAATGAGTATCTGTACATTTTTATTCTCCCAATTTAAATTGACGTCTATTAACCCATCGCAAAGTAAAGTAATTGTCAATAGATTTATGCTTTTAAATTAGACTTTAAAGCAGTTTAATACTCAAAAAAATTCTTATAATTTTGAATATTTTTTTAATATCAATTTAGAATTTTTATTTAATTGTAAATATTATATTTAAGATTTTTTTTTTATATGTAAGGTTTAAATGCATGCATTAGCATCATCTTTTTATAGTTTTACTATATGGGTATGTGTAGGATCATCATGGAAAAAACAGGCCCTTAAGTGGCAAAAAATTTAGAAAAAACAGAGTTAGGAAACTTGATTTAAAAAATTGAATAAGTTATCTATATTATTTTAAAAATATGTCAAAATAGAATTTGCAGCAAATTGAATGTAGTTTCTAAACTACTAGGTTTGTTTAAAAAAATCTATTTGATGAAAATTTGAAATTTCAATGCGAGTACTTAAATTTGGGAAAAAATAAGAAGTAGGTGTTTTTCTAACCACCCTAACCACAATAAAATGATAAAAAATTATAATATTTTAGATATAAGTAGAGGACTCATGTCCCGATGTGATGCATAATTTTTTGTAATTTTTTTCCAAGTAAATAATTAATTATGAATTTTTATTACAAATTTTAAAAATATAAAAACTCGTATGTCCGACCACCTTAACTTGGTCAAAACTTCATGAAATTCAATTGTTCTTTTTTTAATCCTATTGTATACGAAACATAGAATGTGACGCATATTTTGGATTCAAAAAATGTGATACTATTTGAAAGCTATAGATGTTTTTCAATCAGCCTATCAATCAAGACTTTAGTCATAATTTGAATAGAAAATGAATAATAATTACTTATTAAATTTAAACCAAAGCATAATTTATATTGGTGGAAAGCTGAGAATCTCCTTTAAAAACCCTTTTCATTTCATCAATTTTGTGTAAACAAAAAGTTGTCAGCCACATACCCATCATATTGCCACTTTTTGGCCCATCATGATCCTGCACATACCCATATATGAATTTTTTAAGGAAATATAATATAATATTCTAATTTATAATAGTAATATATATCATTTTATAATATTTGTTATGGAAATACATATTAATTTACAATATTTTCACGCTTTTATAATTTTTAGAAGATTTTTAACAAGATTATCTTGAATATCTAATACAAAAAAAATATATATATATAATATTATATATATAGGATGATAATAATGAATATTTTGTATTTAATGCAAAACTTGAATATATTTTTTATTTTTATTATTATAATAAATAATAATAATTGTTTTTTATTTAATTTCAATATATATAAATTGAAATCAATATATATCATTGTCTGGCGATCGAGATACATGAAACTTTTGCTTTGTTTTTAAAGATGTTTCAAAACTATTATTTTAGTATTATTTTTATTTTATATGGAGTCACTATCATGTGCATTGCTATATAATGCACAAACTAGAAAGAATATTTACTCACATCAACGAGTATGTGTACATTTTTATTCTCCCCATTTAAATTGACGTATTGAATGATTTGAGATCCAAGTCATGTGCACTGAAGATGGGCCTGCAGTGAGTGAGTAAGGGGACCAACGTACTGCAATCTGTAAATAGATACGCCCTCAGCTCTACTTTTGTCAATGGTGGTGCTTCTTTCTTACCTTAGACAGATTTAAGAGGCCCTCCAAGATATACACTTAAAGTCTCTTATGGTCAAGCTTACATTTGCAGAGATTGTGGGTATTTGATATACACTTACAATCATTTTTGTGTCTGAATTGTTTTATGATTAATGTTTTGTTTTGTTTTATTTTCTAATTTGGATTTGGGTACTTTCGGTGAAGGTATATTTATAATGATCGGACAACATTTGAGAAGCTGGTTGATAATTACTTATGCCCTAGTGAGTCTTATTTTTCCATTATGTTGATAGCTTGAATTGTTAAGATAAGTTATATTTATCTTGTGTCCTATTTAGTCCTCTTAATTAGCTATTTTCATGTGCATTTTCTCTTGTAAGAACCCATGGGAAAGCATATATGATGATAGTTTTATTTATTGCTATATTTGTCATGGAGTGAATTCCCCCTTTTTTGGTGATGTTAAGCCTGAAGCATGACATTATGAATGCTTTCCTTTACCATGTTATTGAGTTTGTCAAATGATTTTTCATTGTATCTGGCACTTCTGGAGATACTTCTAAGATTTTCCTAAATTCTAATGAACTCCTAGACAAGGGCTTAAAGAAAAAAGGTAAGATGATTCCTCTTTCTTTTCAGGTCACCACCGGAAGGGATTAGAATGAGAGGGTTTTCAATTACATGTATTCCTGTTGAAGATCCACTTTGCGAATCTTAAGCTTTTAGAGGAAAAATGTTATCATATTATTCTTGCATGGCAGTAGCATTGTTCATAGCAATTGTCATGAATGGGGCAACAACTCGGTAGTTTATCAGCACTAGTTGGATTGCGCCTACCTCTCGCTCAATGGTTTACGATGGTTGGGCTGGGAAGAACCGTTCCTTATCAGTGACACACTTGGTAACATTTTTGTTTTTTGTTTCCTTCTTAGTGAATTGTATTCTTAGAAAGATTTTTTAATTATTTTTTGATGGTGAGAGTGTAGTGTTCAAGTACAATCTAAGCAAGGATTCAAGAAGTTTCCACCCCATTAAACTCCCAGCTAAAGATGAAACCGAAGATAGAAGACCAATGTATTATTTCCAACATTCATCAGTACTCTCTCAAGTTGTCTGCTACATTTAATCGGTTCTATGGTGAATGAGAGAGGCAGTGTAGGGGAAAATGAATTAACTATATCCGTGAATGAATTAAGTTCATTCTTGATTTATCTCCAAAAGAAATGCATGAATTAAATGATTGAAATTGAATCTACTCCTCAAATTTTGTGTAATCTTGCATATGCTTGCTCAGACATAGTTGGACATTTATATTCAAAAATGTGAATGCATATACATATATTTAGAATTGATTATATAAAATTTTGTTGTGAAAAGGAAGGGAACTTTATTCAGTAGATTAAAAGATCAATTCAAGTTGTGGTATCAATGTTTTGTATTCAGTTTAGATTTTCTTAGAGTACAGAAAATCATCGATATTATTCTTATGCCTAGAGACTTTTGAGCTTTGCAATTGTGACCGATGTGAAAGTATCATTCACAAGTGGATTTTTTGGATTTCTTTATCAAGTGTGAAGTGTATGGATATGAAAAGCAGTGGCATTCAAATGGAGGTTTTCAAGTCTCTATCTTTTCATGTGTTACACTTAAATCTCTAGCTCTCAGAATCTTAAGATGAGAAAATGGTTTCTCAACTTGTAACACGTTATCTTGAACACATTTGACTAAGTGAGAATGCATTTGATTTGAATACTTCTTTCATTTATATTGGTTCTTTTCTTTTTGACTTAGGAGAAAGTGATTTCATCATTAGTAATTAGATATGACAAGATTTGTGAAGCATCAAAATATATAATTTTTTTTTATAATACTTTCTCTATAATTCTTATATATTATTTCTTTTAGATTTTTTGAATTATACTTGAACTTCTTTCTTATTTGTCATTGTTCTTTTTAAATCTATTTTTTAATGAAATAAAATATCTTTAATATAGATTAAATTATCATAATCAACTTTGACTCTAATTTTTTAAAAATGATTAAAACCTAAATTATTTAACTTGAAAATTAGATTAATATAGGTCGGTGGAGCTCTGCTAGGGTTTGGTGTTTTATGCGGTCACCCTTGTGTCATACTGTGCATCCTGCATAGGAAAACCTTCCTTTATTGTGTGTACGACTGCATTTACTACGGTTTCTTGTTTTATTATGCCTTCAACTAGCTCTAACCCAGCAGTTCTTGTTGGTGTTAGCGGTTCAACGACGATAATCAATGGCTCCTCCTCTGAACAAGCATCCCCAGAAATTTGTTCTGAAAGTCTTTCACGAGGTAAGTGTTCTAATTCACCAGCTGATGTGGTTTTACCTTTACTATAGTTTGATTCTGCCTGTCAATGGCTTGAGTAGTTCACCCTTGTTGGGTATTTTGTTGGGAGAACTCCCCCTGAAAGTGTGCTTAAAGATTGGGTTAACAAGGCTTGGGTCCCTCATGGGGTCCGCCTTGATACATATGGTCCAAAACTTGACCAAGGGTTTCTTTTTGTTCCACTTTGCGGAGGTCAATCATCTGCGGGCCATTTTAAGTCATGGGTCCTGGTATGTCTGGTCCTCTCTATTAGTTTTTCAAGTTTGGACTCGTGACTTTGCTGTCTCAAATGACAAGTTGTAGGTCCCAGTCTGGATTGAATTTCCTGGTCTTCCCTTGCCTTGTGTGCCTTTCTTGAATAATATAGCCTCCTCGCTAGGGAGGGTTATCTGCATTGAGCCAGATAGGTTCTTTCAGGCCTGCCCCCAAAAGAGGGTTTGTGTGGAAGTTGACCTTTCAAACGATTTAAAAGACTCCATTGATATCCAAATTGGAGCTTTCCGCCACACCCAGAAGGTCACCTATTTTAATCTGCCTAATACATGTTATAGGTGTCAATCTACAGACCACAAGATAAAGGACTTCCCTTTAGTAGTGCCTCATACACCTTCGCCATGAGATGCTGAAAAGCCTCGTTCGGTGACCACATTTTCTGCCAAACCTAATGCGAAATGGACTACGGTTACGAACTGAAAGAATAAATCCACTAGTTCTGGGTCGAGTCCTGTGACCTCTAAGCCAGTGAAAGATGTTTCAAACCCTTCTGTGAAGGGGAAAGATACTCCAGTTGGAGCTGATTATGTTTCACAGTAGCCTAGGCCAAAGGCTATGACTCGGCCAGCTGCTATCATGGTATCACAGCCGAATGTGGTTTCACAGCCGAATATGGCTTCGCAGCCAAATGTGGCTTCTCCTATTATAGGGGCTCACAGGTGTTCTCACAGCCCTTCCCCTCATAGGGAAGAAGGGAAATATGTCCATGAGAAATGGAGGATGTCCTCCCCATCCATTCAAATTAGATCAATTCTGCCAAAATTTTTATAGAATCGTTTCTCTTCTCTCAATGAAGAGGAATCGAATTTCGACAATATGGAAGAGTTTCACTCATGAAGTTCCTTTCATGGAATGTTCGAGGTCTGACAGACCTCTCTAGAAAGTATTCTGTCAGGGATACCTTTTGTAAGTACTTTGGTGTTGAAGTGCTTTGTCTCCAGGAAGTTAAAATCTCAGTTTTTGCTTGCTACAACTTGTCACTCTATTTGGCCAGCCAGTAAAATGTTTTGTACTACCCATGATGTTGGGCGTGGTGGAGCTATCACCCTTTTGGCCCCATGGTGGCACTCTTCTGTGGTCAACCACGGGTCTGATCCCACTCATTGGATTGTCTGGATCCTTCTTAACATTGATAATCATTCCTTTGGGGTTATTCATGTCTATGCTTCTAATGATGTTGTGGAATGCTCTTTGCTCTGGCATTGGATTGTTGATTCTTTACTAGTTGCTACCTGGTTACTCTGTGGGGATTTCAATGTGGTAGAAATGGCGTCTAACAAAGATGGCACTCTGCCATTCAGATGGATAGCTAGGGAAAGGGAGGCGTGGTTTTACATGCACAATAAACTGGGCCTTTTTTATCCTAATATTGGTAGCCGCCATTCTCATTCTCTCTGGCACACTTGGTGCAACTTTCGAGCTAGGTCTAACAGAATATTTAAGTGCCTTGATCCTACCATGATCTCGACACAATTTTTTCTCTTTTGACTACTCCTGTCTCCCAGTTAAGCCGTTAGTGGATGTGACCTTGTCTGATCATTTTCTCATTTCTTTTTGCATTGAATGGGAGACTAGACAACCTCGTATGTGTAAAACTTAGTTTTTTTAAACACGTCTTTACTCTCCATAAGCCTACCATGGCCCACATTCGCAGAGTTTTGAATTTGGAGTGCAAGCCAACTCATTATACAGGATGGATTTCTTGGTGGAATGAAGCTATCATTCGCATAGCTAATTTTTGCGCATTTATGGGCGCCAACTGGCTATTTTTCGTTGGAAATCTTATGAGGCTACCACCACTGACCTCCATGCTACCTCTGAGGCTTTAGCGGCCAACCCCTTTTCCCCAGGCTCCTTACAAGTCAAGGTGGCAGAGCTAAGGCATAAAAAGAAAATTGCTAATAGCTATGCTGCTCGAGGAGCACAAATCAAAGCCTAGCTACACTGGCTAAAAGTTGATGATCGTGCCTCCAAAGAGTTTTTCTTGGCTCTGCGTGCTAGGAACACATCCTCGAGCATTAAAAAAATTAAAGATGGTGCCCAAGTGCTCTCTGAGCTGCCTTACATTCTCCAGGCCTTTGTGCGTCATTATGAGAAAGTTTTCATTGCAAAAGAAGTTACGCCTGTGTGACAACAAGCCCTTCAAGATTGCCTTGTTGTGGTGTCATAAGCTTTCTTCAGCTCAAAATTTTTTTTGTGATCAAATTTTATTAGTTGATGATCTCAAAGAGGCTATTTACCCCATGGCTGATGACAAATCCCCGGGAATTGATGGATTCCCTTGTGAATTCTACAAAGCCATGTGGGACGATATTGGACATGATCTGCATCAAGTTTACTTAGAAGCGTTTCACTCTAATTCACTAGGTAATTTAATTAATAAAGGCAACATAAAATTCATACCTAAACCAGGTGACCCACAAGACATCTACAACTGGCGACCTATCATGCTTCTCAATGTCTCCTACAAGATTATTGCCAAGGCCTCGGCTCTCAAAATCTGCCATCTTCTGCCTCAGATTGTGCACCTGAAACAAACTAGGTTCATCAATTCCAGAATTACTCTGGATAATATTATTGTCGTCTGGGAAGGCATGGAATGGGCCAGACGCTCAAACCAGAAAGTTGTGTTCATTAAGATTGAATTTTCCAAGGCTTATGATCACATTAAATGGTCATTTATTCTAGCTATGCTGCAAGCCCTAGGTTTTGGGCCCAATTTCATTCAATCTATTTGAATGCTTTTTGTGGATTCCTTAGCTTGCATCACCATCAATAGTCGTCAATATTTTACCTTTGGACTCTTTCGTTCCATTAGGCAAGGGTTCTCGTTTACCCCCTCTTTATATGTGCTCGCAACCAAGGGCTTTGGTTATCTTTTGGCCAATGTTGTTTCCCAGCAGCGAGTCAAGGGAATTTCTCTTCCCAACTCTCAGGCTCAGCTTGTTAATGGCCATTTTGCTAATGATTCTTTTCTCACCCTTCTGGAAGATGAAGACTCTATTGCGGAAGCTCTTGAGTGTCTTAATACTTTCTGCCTTGCCTCCGACTCTGCCATCCAGTGGCATAAAACTTTTTGTTACCGACAATCTATCTTGCCCTCCCCGTCGTGGCTGCAACAGTATGGTTGGAAGTGGATTGGGCATGGAAAATTTTTTTGGTTCCTGGGCATTCCCTTTGCTTTTCAGGCATCTTTGGCTGAGCTTTGGCAAGTCGTGCTCTTCAAAGTTGAGCAGAAGCTTACTTATTGGGTTACTAAGCCCCTCTCTTTAGCAGGAAAATTTTAGGTGTGTTCCAAAATCCTGGCGGCCACCCATGTTTATTATTCTTCTTGCTAGGCCCCCTCCAAATTGGCCTATGGCAAGCTTGAGAAGTTGCTTCAAGATTTTCTCTGGGCCTCTTCTGAAACTCACAGATGATTTCATAAGGTAGCTTGGGAATTCTATTATCTTCCCAGAGATTTAGGAGGCCTTAGGCTTCTTTCTACTCAGCGACAAGGGACTATTTTGTGTGTTAAATGGATTATTCGTGCCCTTATTAGGAACGAGGCCTCAAAAATTCTTCTTAGGCATAGTATTCAATCTAGATTCCCTATTCATAGACCTACCTGGAAGGGGATAGGCTTTCAAACCCTTCTATTCATGAATGAACCAATCCAGATTGTTGGGACTTTTATAGCCAAAAGGATCTGGTGGGCATGGGAAGCTGTCAAACCCTGGCTCCACTAGGCTGGCTCTAGTTTTCATGATGGGCTTTCCATTAACCAACACAATGTTTGGTGGTCGCCCCTTTTTGCTAGCAATGGTCAACCACTAGCTAAGTTGTTAGGGATTAAGGTGCTCAGATTTCATAAGAAGGATATTCAGACCCTACATCAAATTTTTTCCATACCCACCATGTGTATTATGTTGTGGGATGTTTTTCATGCCTAGTACAAAATTCATAACCAGGATCGTGCTACTTATGATGGTCTGGTGAATTCCATTCCTTCTGAGATGCTTCATAAGGTTGGAATTCATGGGACCAAACCTTGGTGGAAAGACTGGAAGTGGTTTCCAGACACCCCTTTCAGGAATTACAAGCCTCGGCTTGGTTACATGTGGCTCTCACCACATTTTCCTATGATTTAGAGATTGAACTAGATGTGGCTTCTTCAATCTTCCACTCATATGTGGCATAAAATATTTGTTACCACTTGGTCTACAAGTGTTGAGTTGAAGCTCGCCCACTTTACCTGGTGTATTCTTTTCTAGGGCTTGCTTGTGGGCTCTCAGCTGGTTCACCTGGGGGTCCGGGACCCTCGTTGCCCTTTTTGTGGGAAAGCTGAGAATTTTAAGCATCTTTTATAGTTTTGTCCCAGAGCTCGGCAACTTTGGACTTGGATTCATGACTTTTTTCGACCCTTTCGGCTAGAACCTTTCTCCTGGCATATGGTGTTGCCTGAAGATTCTCCCGGAATTCCTACAAAATCCACCCCACTTTGGCACACTTTCAGGGTGGAAATTCTTTTCAATATTTGGAAGGACAAAAATACTTGCATCTTTTCACATTCTCAAATGGATATTCATGTTTCTTTATATGCTAAAATAATGATTTTCTCTAATGTGTTTTTACAGGTTCAAGTGCAAGCTAACAAAGTTGCACTTGAGGTTGCTCACCTCCAGGTTCTTCTAGATCACTGGGGCAATGCCCCTTGTACTATTGCTTGGGTCCCCACCTCTCCCACCTCTTCCCACGGTTGGTCGCCCTCCAGGGGCCGGCAGTAGAGTGGCTCTACGCATCCCTGTTCCCAACTCCCACCTCGGTGAAACCACTCCCCTCCACCACAGGCTACTCAGGGGTGGCCTTCTAGTGGTGCTTCGAGGAGTAGTGGTGGTGGTGGGTGGCCCTCTGCTAATCCTCTTGCTTCTAGCTTTGGGTGGCCAGGTTTTGATAAAGCTTTCCCATGTATGGGGCTTGTAATCTTGGCCCAGCGCAAGGAAGAAGATAAAGAAAAAAAGATGTTGATGATGGTTGGGGTCCTCCTCCTGACGTCAATCCAGACCCCGCTAATGTATGGGGGATAAATTTGGATGACAGAGAACCTCCTGGCCTACTGTCACTACTCAGGCTACTTAATGGCCTTTATTATCTTTCTTAATTTGGATGTCTGGGCTTAGCCCACTTTTTATTCTTCTGGGCGTTGCCCATATGACTTTTGGGGTGTGCCTCTCTACCAACCACCCTTTTTTGTGAATATGTATATTTATATTTAAGTTAATATAGATACCTTCCTATTCATCAAAAAAAAATTATTTAACTTATAATAAATTTATTATTATAATAAAGCTTAGTGTTTTTTACTAGAGGTAAATAACCAGTTTTGAAGGGGCCTGAAACCCTTTACAAAAAAGGAAACTAAAACAAAAGATAACTACAGTAAGTATAAATCAGCCCAAGCACAACTTACCCACAACAAAAAGTCAGCCAAAAAGGAGGAACACAACTATCAACATTACATATTCTTTAATATATCCATAGCTTCCACATCGCATGCTACATCCTTTTGGCCATCATCAAAGGCATCAAAAATTTCTTTCACAAGCACACTAGCCAGAGCTTTGGTAATGTTACGGGTCCTGGCCCCAAGCCTACCCACATTTACCTTGGTAATAAAAACATTATTTACTTCATCACCCTTATCATTAGACACCTCTCCCTCCAGCAGGTTGCTAGCAACACTAATCTCACCAAACTAAACAGTCTCCTTGCCTTTTTTGGCAGCTTCAAAAGGGGAGGTAATACCAATAGAATAAAAAATACCCCCAGATTTTGCCACCTCCCCACCCTTTTCCATGTTAGCATAAAGCATCTCCAAATGAGTTTCAAGGGAGAGAACCCTACCTTCAAGATTCTGCTTCATAATAAACATTTCATCCACCATAATTTTTAGAGAATTCATTAGATTATCAATCTGGTTCTGGCCAAGAGACTCATTAGCTTTACTCAGCATACCATGAACTTTCACATTGGTCATATTCAGTTCGTGGAACAACCATTTAAATAACTTATTAAAAACAATGGAACCCTCTCTAGTATTTCCCAAAACATCAAAAATATTTTCCTTATCAATGTTGAAGACTCCCATACCCAGAGCATCCTCCTCATGAGAGGAAATTTCCTTATCCTGACTGACAAAGACTTCCTTTCCCTTTCTAGTAGTTGTTGGAGTTTGAATTTTTTTAATAGACTCTGTAATTCCCACAATAACCTCCTTTCTTTTCTTCTACCTATCCCGGTCCACAACAGGAGAATCCTCAAAACCCTGCCCCACGTCAACCACAACCTTCCTTTCCATTAGCAAGCCCAGAACCTCAATCGGAGAATCCACAGCACCAAGTCTGCTCATAATCTTAAGATGAGACTTCATCTCCAGAAAATTGGCTCACAGACTTAACAACCAACACCCTATTACTTCCCTTCTCCAACTCCTTTTTTTGCTTCAACCCCAAAATAGGGGGAGGTGAAGAAACCTCACCAACCACTTCATTCTACTCCTTCATGCAACTCATCAACATTTCAACCCCCAGTTCCTCACTGCAGGTTTCATAACCCTTGTCAAGGCTCAGTTCCCCTTTTTTAGATTTCCCAAAAGTAGGAGTTTCCTCTTCCATGGTAGCAAGAGAGTCTGGCACAAAGTCAACATCCTCCCCAGATTCTGACTCCTTATCTAGGATGAGCTTCCTCTTTTTTTCCCTTCTTTCTAGCTCGCTCCTCCTCAAAGACCGTATCATATTCTTCCTTCAGCTTCTTCTACTTACCCTTAGGGGTAGCAATTGGCTTGACCACTTCAAAGGCTTTAGCGTAATCAGAGATTAAAAGGATAATCCCCACACACAAAACAAGGTTCTTTGGGTTCTTCTTATGGTCCTTGAGGCCAAAATCCAAGGAAGCCAAAAGATAATAGGGAAAAAAATTCATTTTCTTATGGCGAAAGTGATTAAGCATAATGAAATGATAGGCATTTACCACAGATAATCATCCTTCAAGGGTAACATAATGCATTAGCTCCTCAGCCACATCCCCCCACAATTCCTTAAGAGAGCTCCTTTGGTAACCACCACTTCTCGTCGTCTTCAAGTTTTGAGCTTCATCGCCTTTGAAGAAGATTTGCATGGCGGCTTGCAACTACTTTTTATCTTTGAAGAATTTATTTCCCTCTGTTGAGAGCCCCGTAATGTTGGCTATGAAATCTTCATTCACATCAAACTCCATTCCACCCAACTTGACAACCCTATTGTTCCAAGATTTTGCAAACAATGTAGTAGTCTATGGATTGTTGCCATATAATCTCTCCTGGTATGGAGTCAACCTGCCCTTTTCTAAAATTCTCCAAACCCTTGGCTTCTTCTTGACAACATCACATGAGCACAGTTCAATGTGGTTCTTCTATCCTCCAATGGCTTCCAGAAATGCAAAGTTTGGAATTTTGAGAACTTTGAACGCAATAAGCAAAAACCTCGAGAAGGCTATGCAAATAGTGCCCACAATCTATGTGAAAAAAGAATAATGGTAGGCGCGATTAATGAACCTAGTGCTCCATTCCCTACGAATATCAATCCTTGTGCCATCAGCTCGATCCAATTTTTTATTAGCATCCCTTACCATAATAGCCTGCCACATGATGAAATACATGCATGCCCCAAACCTCACTAAATCATCAATCACTTTAAATTTAGCAATCATGATTAGTTCTTAGAATTGCTTCTATAGGGAGGGGGTCATTCAGTCCTGATTCCCTAGCTCCTCTTACACCCAGATTTGCAAATACATCAGCAAGTCTACTTCCCTCTCTTAATATATGAGAGATGTAATATTCATCAAAGGACTTAAGAATATCAATAGTATCTTTGATCAAATTTTCAATAGTCCATGAGGGGGCAGCACAATTCTTCAAATTATTTATGATATTGAGAGAATCTCCCTCAAGCCATACTTTCTTAAATCCTTTCTTTAGTGCCAGTTTGACACCATGATAGGCTGCAACATAATAAAGCTTAGTGTTGCTATTATTAATACTATAATTAAATATTAATTATTATAATTAATTTAATTATAGTAATTATTATAATAAATTAATATTTATATAACATTATTATTTATATAAAATACGTTGAGAGTTATATATATATATATATATATATATATATATATATATATTAATATAAAATAGGAGCCTTGATAATGATAACTTTCGGCATATTTTATCTATATTAATATTTAATATATGTATGCTAGTTAACTAGCACTTACACTCTTAGGAGGTGCAAGGGAGAGGCTAATAGTAAATTGAAGAGAATGTGCAATTTTATTATTTAAATGTTAAAATAATATAAAAATAATAATTATAAAACATATCATCAACTTTACTTTATTACGAACATTTTTGGAACCCATCATGATGAGCAACACCATTATATGCAATTGTTGGAATGTGAAGACAAGAAGAGAATTGCAATAGCCGCGGCTACATTTACACTACAGAGTGAATAGATTAAGGTATCTGATGGAAGGTTTCAATAGTTTATGAACCTTAAACTTCACAGTGAATGATGTTGGGCCTTGTGCACAAATCACTTCAAATAAGCTTATTTCTATTTCCAAAGAGCATGAAAATAAACAAAGGATTGAGACAGTAGCTAGTAATGAAAAAGTCAAAAAAAGTAATATAACTATCTCTGATTTAATAATGCAGAATAACAGTGCAGCAACTAAGGCTTCTATAAAAATATTCAACCTAATGGCCCTTTTGAAAGGAGATTTTGATTTAATGAAACAAGTTATGGGTCAATTGTGCAGCAGCTAAGCTTCTATAGAAATATTCAACCTAATGACCCTTCTGAAAGGAGATTTTGATTTAATGAAACAAGTTTTGGGTCAATTGTACATCCTAAACATGGATATTCATAAAATTTAGACATTTTCTAATAGATTCACTTTTTTTGTGGTATTGGTAAACACTTGTTTTGTGGTACTGGTAAACCTGTTAGACTTGTTGAAAATGCATTTTCCATAAATAGTATTTTAAGAATACTTAATTGTTTGACATTTATATATTCATCTAGCAACACATTTGACAACAAATGTGGGAAGTGCCTTCTTAATAGAAGAATCACACATTGAATCATAAAGCTATTGAAAAATCCTTTGATATCAAGCACATATTGGAACATATATACTTGACTAGAATGTCATTTTGGATTCTGGAAACAATCCACTAAATATGGAACTACATGAGCACAAACAAAAGGCTGTTAAATTACAGGATAAGAGGAAGGCTATTGAGAATGAAGTCCACCTACAAGTAAAAGAGGTGGAAAGCTTGAAGGAAAAACTTGAGGAAACAAAGGATCTTCAAACAGTGAGCGGTTATCCAACCCCTAGAATGCACCTATGGCATGGATGCCCTCCATACATCATAATTATAGTTGTCCATTTCTCATGACTTAACTCACACTTTTGTAGAGACACTCTAGTTCATTGCAGCATTAGTTTGAAGATGTAAAATCACAGTTTCTCATGGAAAAGAATGCCTACTTCTATTGTTCCTAAATTGAAGGACATGTGTAAAACTGTTCGGACTATGGATTAAAAAATGGTTATATGGACTACGTATAATTTTTTTTGTTACATTCATTTATTTTTGTAGCACTTAAATGTTGCTCATAAAACTGTTTGGATGGATAAAATATTTTAAGAAACACCTACATTCATTTATTTTTTAAATATATTTTTTAAAAGTTCTTAGAAAATGTTATTGATAAAGATTTTGAGCATGAGTTACTATTTACTTGTTTATTTAAATTTTTTGGGAGTGTTTTTTAGGTTTTTTTTAATTATGCATTTGATTTTATAATGGATGAATATTCATTATTTATACCTATTTATTTATATTTTTTAATTAATTGTTTGTATAGATAGTTTGGTATTTGTTAATATAGATATTTAAATATATCTATTTAAAAGAATTACTTAATATATGATATCTTTTAAATTGTTGTATTTAAAATATTTTTAGTTTGCAATTTTAATTGATTTATTTCATATCTTATTATGTAATTATATCAATAATAGTACGTTTCTATAAATATGTTTAGCTATTTTTTAAATAAGAAATTTATTAATTTAAAGTACTAGGAATATACAAATATACGTTTTTCTATTTTTAAAATAACAAGTTTATTAATTTAAATTAACATGAGAATACACAAATGTGCAAATAGATAAAGAAAGATCTAATACGTAATTTTATTTTAGTTTTTGAACTATTTTTTTTCTAAAGATCTTATTTTAATACACTTGTATAATCATTATCAAAAATAAAAAAGTTTGATTTAAATTTATTATTTTTCATTTTCAATTGATTTTATCAAATTTAGGATAAAAGGCAAGAGTTTTTATTATATTAATAATGTGTTTATTATTAAATATTAATACTTTCACATGTAAATGGTGTCAAATTTAAACTAAATCATAGTGTGCAAACTATTTTATATATGTAATATCAATTTACGAAAAAAATACTTGAATATTAAGATTTTACATTTATATTATATACATGCATACAAAATATGATAAAAGAAGAGATACAAATATAAATATACAATTTCTTCCTCAACAAATTTATATTTAAATCACAAATCATCTCAATTATTAATATTTAAATATTTATAATTCTCTCAAAAGGGTCTAAATGTGTATCTAGTAAATATGTTGTTGATGTTATTTTTATCATTGCACATTAATTCTATGTATTTGATGAGTTTATAAATCTACAAATAACAAGATAAGTTAGATATGAAACGAGATGAGAAGTAACAAGGATAGAACAAACATTACATGTCACACAAAGATGAGGTAAGGTATGTATGACCATGTCAAATTTGGGTAGCATGTAATATAAGAAAGTAATGGAAGATCAAATTTTAGAAAGAGAAGTATGCAAATAACTAGCATGTGACATATAACCCATGAAGGAAGATGAAATTTTCAACCAAAGAAGTGCATGATCAAAGTTGGATGTTATAAGTGTTTCTTGTGATATTTAGGTTTGAGAAGAATATGATGTTAACTTATCTAGTATTAAAGTTGAGTATATTAGTTCATCAAAAGTATCCCTAGAAGCTATGTGGCTTGGAAAATTGATGGAAGATCTACATCAATCACAAAAACATCCAACAATGATATTTTGTGACAATCAAAGCATAATTCAACTGTAAAATATTATAATCTATCATACTAGTTCAAAGCATATTGAAGTACATCATCAAGCTTAACCGACTTGAGGCTACAATGGATTTGATTTGAATGATTAATTTTTTATGCAACAACCACCAAGATTTGAAAAACATGGTAAAGAATGTCTAGTTTGCAAGTTCAAAAAATTCTATTTATGGTCTAAAACATGCTCTAAGAGCTTGCTATTAAAAATGGATGAGTACTTTTTTATCAATGGATGGAAATGAGCAAATCAAATCCTAGTCTATATGTCTTAAATTGTAATGATCATCTACTTATCAATATTGGTGATTTGATTAGTGCTAGTAGCAATTTTAAAACTATTTTACTTGCTAAAAAAAATTGAAATAAACATTTCATATAATAAATTTAGGATTAATGTATATTTTTTTGGGGATA
Organism: Sequoia sempervirens; assembly: GCA_007258455.2. Classification (NCBI taxonomy): domain Eukaryota; kingdom Viridiplantae; phylum Streptophyta; class Pinopsida; order Cupressales; family Cupressaceae; genus Sequoia; species Sequoia sempervirens. The sequence continues at coordinate 51,796 of VDFB02049909.1, read as the reverse complement.
CAAGTTTGGAAAGAAGGAAGAATATTACTTTCTTAGTCTAAATATGCATTGGATGTGCTTAAGAAATTTGAAATAATTGATTGCAAACTAGCATCTACATCATTTGATATTGGAATCCAACCTAGCACGCTAGATTTCATTTTGAGAAAATTGATAGTACTTTATATCAACAATTAGTGGGTAATCTTTCATATCTTATAATATCTAGACATAAAAAATTCATAGGTAGTCAAAGTTAATTTTAGGTATATGTTAGCTCCTTGTGTTAATTTTTGGATAAAACAAAAGAGAATGTTGTGGTACATTTGAGCAACACGTCAACTTGGAATTGAATATAAATTTTTTGGAGATCCTAATTAACTAGGAATAGTAAAAAAACAATATATTGTTCCTTATCTAGTATTGAATATGATTTTATTTTTTCATCAAAAGCATCCTAGGAAGCTATATGACTTAGAAAATTGATTGAAGATATACATCAATCACAGAAACATCCAACGGTGATATTATGTGACAAACAAAGCACAATTCATTTAGGAAAAAAATCAAATCGATCATGCTAGCTCAAAGAATATTGAAATATGTCATCAGTTTGTACAAGATTTAATTCACATAATATAATAGTGATAAAATATAATATAACTAAAAAATAAATGGTGCAAATTGGTGCATCAGAGTGAAATTCTGCAGGAGGTGGGGATCGATAGGAAGCAGGCAACCAAGATGGATGGAGATGGGGTGACAAGCCTGACGAAAGGGTGTCGGGAAGAGTGGAAGCCAAGCTAGCAAAGGAGAAAGAGATAAACCATATCTCGTAATGGGTTTATTCGAATGGAAGATGGATTGACAAATGCAACCCAAGGTTCCAGAATTGGGGAGAAGAACAAGAAAAAAAATGAAACATGGACATAGGGTAAGATGGCTTCCATGATGGCCAACAAGAAGGAAGATGGGGAAAACAAATTCCTAGTGGATGGAATTAGAAAGATAATGGAAACTATGGCAATTTCAGGAGTGGGTCGTTTGGGAAAAATAAAAACCCTAGGATCCCAATGGAAAGGCTCTAGAGAGACAAGGAGGATAGGAAAACCAATCAAAGTGACAGTCCCAGTAAAGAATAATTTTGGCAAAGAGGAAGCAACAACAACAACAAACAAAGCTACCAAGGAAATCGCCCAGGAGAAGACCATATGCACTAGGATAGACCCCCGCATTATGGAGCCCACTGGAACAAGAGAAGACCACAAAGAGGACCTAATCACTTCAACCCCTAGCGAAATTGGAGGAGTGGGGGGTAGAACAGAGGGAAGAGAGGGAAAGAAAGAGGATCAGAAGAAAACATTAAGCCATGGGGCAGCAAGCATTTCTCAATGAAAGTGGAAATCATTAGAGGAAGAGTGGAGAGATTGTGTGATCGAGTCCTCTTTGCAAAATGGTGTGGACTAGGAGATTCGAAAGAAGAAATCATGAACTGGTGGTAGCAAAACTTTAAAGACCGGGTAAGCATAAAACCTCTCCCCAATTCCTTTTATTTGATAGAATGTATAGATTGGGAACTAAAAGAGAAAATAGTATTTGGTAAACCCCTTTTCTTCAATGGACACAACTTCCATTGCAAAAACTAGGAATCCAATTTTGACCCATGACACTATAAAATAAAAGGAACCCCAACATGGTTAAAACTGATAGATCTTCCATCAAAATATTGGAGTGTGGAGGACATGACAAAAATTAGGGACACTCTGGGAGTTTTCTTGGGAATAGGTGAAGATTTTATAAATGGGAAGATAGGTGCAGAGGCAAATATTCTAGTGGAAGTAGAGGAAGGAGTAGGGATATATAAAAACTTGGAGATCCTTTCAAAGTTTGGTAGTTGGATTAAGAAGGTGCTTAAGAGTGAAAAAAATAAGATAGGGAAGTGCCTCTTTAGGAAAGACATAAATAAGGGAGGCTCTAGCACTTCGGAAGAGGAAAACTTCATGGGTAGTAAGCAAGGAATAATAAGCAGCTCAATGGTGGATTCTAGGGGTAATGGAAATGAAATAATCCCAAGTGATGAAGGCTTGGAGCAAACAAGTGAAAAGAACTCCAAAAAGAGGAAGTTGGGAGGTAAGGAATGGACAACAACTATAATCCCAAGCCAAAGAATGTTGAATACTGAAGGGGTAACTCTGCAGGCGAAATAGGATTTGAGTACGCTCCTGAGGCACACCAAAGACTGGGAAAAAGCCATAACCACACAAATAGAGGAAGTCATGAACAAGAGTAAGTTCTTGGAGAACACGAGCAAGGAGACCAAGGAAGCACAAGAAGTAGAAGCAAAGGAATTAGAGGAAAAGGGAAATCGATCATATGAAAAAGAAGAAATCAAATCCCAAAACCCTCACTAGGAGGAGAAGGGGGAAGAAGGAAATCATCTATCAGACAATGAAATAGATGGAGATTGGGAAACAAATGAGAAGAGCAAGAGGAAGTGAAAGAAGGGGAGTTGTGGGAGGAGAGAACATTAGAACAAACCCAATAGAAGATTAAAAAAAAAAAAGCCAAACATAAAGGGGTCAGGGAAGAGAGGGCCCAAAACAAACAGAGTTAAACCGGAAATAGCAGCAAATGCAGCTACCCAAAAAAAACTATGGAAGGGGAAGGAGTCACTCCTTCTCTAGACATAATGAGGATAATAAAATGGAATGTTAGGGGCTTAAACGCCCCTAACAAATGGTGTATGGTCAAGTGCCAAATTGACCAATCCAAAGTAGACATATTGATACTACAAGAAACAAAGTGGGACACAGAAGAAATCAAGAACAAAATGAAGTAGTGGAAGCAATGGGAAGGATGCTTTGTAGGGTCAATATAATATGTTAGTAATCATGTTTAAATAATTAATTAAATCATAAGTGATTTGCAAAGTTATTTAAAATATAATTAGAAATTAAAATAATAATCAATTAAATCAAATCAAATGATTTAGAACAAATGATCAAATTAAACTAATTCGTTAAAAGTAAAAGTGATATTATTAGATAAATTGATTTAAATTGTTGTGTTAAATTGAAGTTAATAATAATTATGAACAAATAATCTTGAAAAGATAATTATTATAATAAGAAATTTAAATGGTTAAGGAGATAGGAAGCTAAAGTGTTTTAAAACAAGAAATGAAACTACACCTATAGAGCATTTGGAAGTCGAAGAGAACTGGAGAATATAAAACATAAAATAGTAAATAAATAAAGCAATAGATAAATATTAGTAGTAGTGGTAAAAATATTACATTTATTTTGAATCTTACAAATGGTTGATTTTAATTATTTTAATGTGCATTTATTTATTTAATTTGGTTATGGAAATGATAAATTAATAAATAAATAAAAAAGCTCAATCTTTTGTGGATTCAAATGTATTTGAATTTTATTTTTGGAGAAGTGAATTTTGGTATTCACTGGAAGTGGAAAAGGAAGAGACTTTTTGTATGAGATTTTATTTAGAGGATTTTTGGGTTGGTAGGGGGTTGCATTCTCTTTCCAACAGATTTTGGAGAAATTTGGCAGTCATTTTTCTGATATAGTATTGCATTCTTTCTATGGTTATTCTGGAGAATTCATTGAGGAATAAGATTTAAGTTGAGGGAGGATCTTGGAGCTACTGCTGGAAACAATCGTTAGCGGAGGATTGGATCGGCAAGAGGGATAAAGCGTCTATAGATCTTATTCAAACACAGGACGCCAGGTTCTTTTCATTTATTTTATTTTTATTTGTTGTAGCATCAAATAAAATAGAAATTGATAGAAATTGTTTCCCTATGTATGAAATTTCCATCTGGGGATCGGGATTGTTGTTTGTTAAAATGGAATTTGGTTGGGTTCTGGACTGTCAATTATTAGATTGAAATTTCTGGGAGCTTGGGACTGTTGTTTATTTAAATGAAATTATTTGATGGGTTTTTACTGTTGATTATTAAAATGAAACTATGATTGGAATTCTGGAAATAACCAATAGTACTGTAGCTTTGTCTGGAAAATATAATAACTCAACTTAAGAATAATCTACTTACTGGGAAAACTGGGTTGTGTATATTCTTGTTTATATATAATCATGCACAGAAAAATTGTACAGTGTTTATTTTTCTCTGTTTCGAAGTATCCAAAATACAATATATATATATATATATATATATATATATATATATATATATATATATGTATATATATATGTATATATATGTATATATATATATATTATATTGATATATACGTATATATATTATAATTGATATATACGTATATATCAATTATAATATATATATATACATATATATATACCCACATATATTTATATATAGATTTATAAATGTTGAAGGTAAATTTAATTATGTTTGAAACTCGCCGAATTCCGTCAGTTTATTTTATGTTGTTTGATATTAATAAACCACCGACTAAGTGGTGGTTCGGCCTCAGCCGTACCCACCACCCATCTGGGGTTGGCACCCGTGCGGCAGTCTGCGGACTATCCGCAGCCGGGTGTAAATCCCGTGGCTTTTGGATAGTCGGGTTCCTTTCAAACAAAAAAATAAATAAAATATAAAATATGCGCTTTACCTCTTTTCTTTGAAACGAAAATTCGTGTTCCGATTTTAATATATGCATTTATATATATATATATATATATGTTATATATATATATATGTTATATATATATATATATGTATATATATATATATATCATATATTTATTATTTAATTTAATTATATTTTATGTCATAATTTCTCTGTTATATTTATTTAATTAAATTCTGTCTGTAAATAGATCGTTTCACTTTCTGGTATGAGATAAGTAAAATTTTATTATAGTGAAGATATGGAAATAGAAAGGAATTTCTATTAATTTGTTAAATTGTGAAATTTGATAGGATAATATAGTAGAAGGGAAATTTGTGAATATATATTTATATCAGCATTGATTGTTTAATTCTTATTTTTAAATATGTATAGGGTGGAAATAGAGTTTAGCATAGAATCAAATAAGTTATCTTTTTATGAAATTAAGCCTTGTAGACTTGTTGGATTCTTAGAACAGATCTTTCTCTTTTTACATTCCCTCCTCAAAAAGAATTAAAATATATAAATATGTAGTGGTTTTAAAAGGTATTTATGTGTGTAGATTTATTTAGATAGATTTAAGATTTTAAGGTGGTAAGTTCTAATATGTAGTTTAAGTATTTAGAGTATTGTCATTATTCTCATTTTTGGTCTTAAATGGGTTTCACATCGGAAGTGAGTGTTAAGTTAGTATGATGAAAGGAAAATGGAGATAATGTTTTGGACACAAGTAGTTATGAAATAATAATGAGTTAACTACCCAGCTATTAAGTAGTTTTCAATTATGTTGATAAATGAAAGGGGAAATTTAAATGTATGGGCAGGGTTAGAGATGGATTAGGATATTCTCAAATTGGATAGTTTATTGGTGAAATGGGATTTTAATCTTTTGAAAATTAACTTCCTTTATATTCATTTAGTGGTTGATTTGTAAGTTCTCTTTATGGATACGTATTTAGAATCTTGAGATGGTAATTGTGTTAGTCATTAAGTAGGTTGGTTTCTTTTATTTGGAACTGTGAATAGATAATTGTTGTCATTGCTATGTTGTTGATTTGTGATTAGTGTCTTATGGCTTAAAAAAAAAATCAGATTATATCTTCACTTCGCAATATTGTGATATCCTTAAATGTTGGAAACAATTGATCTTAAAAATCATGTTCTTTTTAGATTGTTTCAAGTTACTTCTTATTAAATGAATGGTTATATTGTGTTTGAATGTGTGGTTTTATGGATTGTTTTGATAGACCCTTTCGATGTGACTTTTCGTGAGTTGATTTGGAGTTGGAGATTTTCTCTCATTTAATTTATGTTGCTATTCATTGGAAACCCATATGTTTTCTTTTGTTCTTCACCCTAAGTGGTAAATCGGTTAATGTTATCATTGTCATGATGGATGATTCTGCTTGAGTTGTTGTTGAGTCAAATGGAAAAGTTCTTTGAATTATGGGTATTCTGAGAGGAGAAAATAGAGTTTTCCCTTGGATTTCTGATTTAGTTCGTATCGAAGTTGTTGATGTTGTTTGAATGGAGTTGTTGATCTTATTTTGATGTATTCTCTCATATTTGAGGAAATTTTATCCTTGTGTTGGAATTATTAAGGAAAAACTTGTGTTGCTTCATTTAACCCTTGTTTGTGGGTTTTCATTCTTTTGGCTTCCAGAGGCTTGAGATGATTGATAATTGATGTTCTCTCTCTTTATGTGCCTTGATGTGGCAAGTGTTTTGGTTTCATGATTTTAAAAGGGTTGTACGGGAATTGTTGAGACTTTGATTATGTATTTATAATGAGATGGGTAATGCCTCGCATGCTTCTCTGTTGTGATCTAATATTCTTGTTATGTTGTACAACCCTTGGTTTCTTGGTTTTTATGTTGTTGGGTCTCTAGGGAGAGTGGCTCCTCGTGGGGGCCTGCCCGCTTAAGGGGAAGGGCACGATAACCCACGAGTGAGTTAGTAATCAAGTGAAAACCTAATAATTAACTTAGGAGGGTTGGGTAGTAATATCATTATAAGATTTAAAAATGGATGCCTCGTCTTCATTAGTGCTTCCGCAGACTAATGGAAGGCTGAGAAGGCCGTGGTTTGCAAGGTTGTGACCTTGTCTTCACGAGAGGTTACGGCTCCACATGAGTCACCCTATGGACCGGCGCCTCCAGTTGGGAGGAAGGGCACAGGATAGCCATAGATGGGACCGGCGCCTCCAGTTGGGAGGAAGATCATAGGATAGCCCATGTAGGACTATGCAATGATACTCTCCCCTAGTTGCCCAGGTGTTTTACTTTATTGTGTTCCTCTGGAAGTACGTTATGGGAGTTGATTTAGATTGTGGTTGAATGGACTTATATTGAGTTATGGAGTATTGCCTTGATACATCTTTGGTGTACTTTGTGGTCTTGTATGATCTCATTGATATTTGACTTATGACCTTGTACTTTTATGGTACTGTGATATGATGTTATTGTATTGTTTAGTTGCAATTTGGAATTGTATTATGTTTATTAATTCAGTTTGATTTGGAAGTGTTTCATGATCATCCTTTGGTTACTTGTTTATTGGTCATTGCTTTGATTTATGTGATGGCATCTATGACTTTAAGTTATTATGTTGTCTCTTGGATGTTGTTGATTTTGTCATTGTAATCTTGAGTTTTATGATACTTTTGTATGATGTTGAGTCTTGTGGTTCCCTGTTTGAATGTTCTTGGTTGAGGACTCTTTCTTGTCAGCCCCTTTAGCACGGGGGGTGGGTCTTCGGACCCACATGGTCGGGTGGAACGTGCTAAGCACACCATTGGGTCCTCGGTCAAGGATCGAGAGGTGCGGTTTGGTGCTGTTGCGGCGACTCCAGAGTTGTATTTGTCTTGGAGCCAGTTATGATATTGTGTATTCATCTATTCATTGTATCATGCTATCTTGGGTATGGTTTCCATTCATGTTTGGAAACACTTTTGTATCATTGTACCTCTAGAACATTGTATTGTAATGTAATGTTAAACTCGGTGTGGATATTGGCCATGGCAATTGTTGTTCAATGTGTTAAGTTAATCATGTATATGTTGTATTTATGTACTCAGATGGTTTCTTATCAATGAATCTTCATGTATGTGTTACATTTGTTAATGTTTACTTTGTTATGGATTATACCTTTGGCTTTTATTCTTTATTGTTGTTGTGTGGACTTAAGTCTCGTAATGACTCCTCGTGTACCCCAAGGGATGTATGTGTTAATGAATCTACTTAAATGAAATTCATGTTATGACTTAATGTGTATTACATGTATGTTATGTTTACTTTAAAAAAATAAAAATAAATTGCAGTAATTATTGTTTAATTGTCCTTTGGGGTTCACATGGCGGGGCATTACAGCAAGGGCCTCAGGAGGTCTAGGGGTTATCTAGAACCCTCTCACAATAATAGGGGAATTGTTAGAGGAGAAAATGAATTGGATAGCAATAAAATGCAAAGTGTTACAAAGAAATGAGAAATTTACATTAATTGAAACATATGGCCCTACCCAGATAGGAGAGAAAAGAGAATTTTGACAACAAATCTCTCGGGCCATATTGAACATTAGGGGAGAAAAATGAATCTTAGTAGGAGATTTCAATGCAACCCTAAATTATCAAGAAAAGAGAGGTGGGATAGGGAGAGTCACAAGAGTTCAACAAGACTTTTAGGAATTTGTGGATAACAACCACTTAATGGACATAGCAACGAGAAATGGTACCTTTGCCTTGACAAATAGGAGGAAAGGATTTACAAACATATGTAAAAGGCTAGATGGATTTGTCTTCTTTGGGGATTGGGGATTGGATCATTTCCCAGTACAACTTCAAATATAGCCAGATGTGACTCTAGTGGGTTGTCCATTCAAATTTAAGAAAATGTGGATCAAAAATCAAAATATCCCCCATTTGAGTAAGGAATGGTGGTAGGAAATACAGTTAGGAAATCACTCTTTCCTGTATTATAAATTGAGTAGAAAATTGAATCATGTGAAGATTAAACTCAAGGAATTGAATAGAGAACATTTCAAAATAAGGGCATGTGTAGGATTATGGTATGCCAAATAGGCCCTTAAGTGGCAAAAAAATCAGAAAAATAAGTGTTTGGCAACTTGACGTAAATATTTGAATAAGTTATCTATATTATTTCAAAAATATGTAAGAATAGAATTTGTAGAAAATTGAATGTAGTTTCTAAAATACTAGGTTTATTTAAAAATAAATAAAATCTATTTGGTGAAAATTTGAAATTTCAATGCAAAGAGTACTTAAATTTCGAGAAAAATAAGAAGTAGGTGTCTGCCGACCACCTAACCATAATAAAATGATAATATTTTTTGTAATATTTTATATATAAGTAGAGGACTCATGTCCTGATGTGATGCATATTTTTTGTAATTTTTTCCAAGTAAATAATTAATTATGAATTTTTATTACAACTTTTAGAAAATATAAAACTCGCCTGTCTGACCACCTTAACTTGGTCAAAAATTCATGAAAATTTAATTTTTTCTTTTTTAATCCTATATTATGTAAAGCATAGAATGTGACGATGTTTTGGATTCAAAAAATATGATACCGTTTGAAAGTTATAGATGTTTTTCAATCACCCTATCGATCAAGACTTTAGTCAGAATTTCTAATAGAAAATGAATAATAATTATTTATTAAATTCAAATTAAATCATAATTTATATTTTTGGAAAGCTGAGAATCTCCTCTAAAAACCCTTTTCGCTTCATTAATTTTGGGTGAAAAAAGTCGTCACCACATACCTACAAATATTGCCACTTTTTGGCATAATGATGATCCCCTGACATACCCATAATTCTTCCAAGAAAAAGATCTAGTGGAAAAAGAACTGAGCACACTCAATGAACACATTATAGAAGAAGGAATGGATATGGTGGATTTTGAAACAGAAAAGGCCCTAAAAGAAGAACTGATAGAGATCTTAAAAAGGGAAGAATGTTTTTGGAGAGAAAAATCAAGGGAGATGTGGCTCAAAGAAGGTGACAGAAATATGAAGTATTTCCATAGAATGCAGCAACCAATAGAAGCAAGAATCAATAACATCCATAGAAAGAGAGGATGGCTCAATAACACAATTGTTGGAGGAAGTCAATGAGGAGGCAGTGAAATTTTACCAAGCAATTCTAAATAGACCATTTGGGAACAATGAGGAAGTTAGAAATAAATTGTTGGTGTCAATCCCAAGGATCATAAGAGAAGAACAAAACAAAATGATGTATAAGAAAATAAGTAAAGAGGAGGTGAAAAAGGTGACTTTTCAACTAAACTCAGATAAGTCCCCGAGACCGGATGGATTTCATGCATGCTCTTTTAGATATTTTGGGAAATAGTGTGGGGGACTTATACTTGGCAGTAGAAGAATCAAGAAAAAAGATGACCATGTTGGGAGCAACAAATCATACATTCTTGGCATTAATCCCTAAGAAAAAGGCCCAAAAAAGATGGGGGATTTCAAACCAATTTCTCTATGCAATACAGTGTACAAAGCAATTACAAAAATAATATCAAACAAGCTAAAGGGAGTATTAGGGAACATAATCTCAGACGAACAGAGTGGGTTTGCTCCAAGTAGATCAATTATTAAAGGCAGAATAACAACTCATGAAACCATATATTCAACCAGAAAGGCAAGAGAGCTATGTATGATCCTCAAGTTGGACATACTTAAAACATATGATTTGGTGGATAGAGAATTTCTACTAGAGGTACTCAGGAAATTCAAATTTTAGGAGGATTAGGTAAACTGGGTGAAAAACTACATCTCCACAGAAAAATTCTCAGTATTGGTAAATGGGACAACTCAAGGCTTCTTCTCATCCATGTGAGGGATCAGGCAGGGAGATCCCTTATCCCCTTTTCTATTTATCATCATGGCAGAAGTAATGGGAAGAGGAATAACAACTTTAATATAGGCAGGAAAAGGAAGGAAAATGGAAAGGTGTGCAAGTTGCCAATGGTATTGAGAATACAACACATTAGCAGTTTGCTAATGATACAACTATGTTTGGCATGGAAAGTAGAAGAGAAGCAAGAACCATAAAAACTTTTTTGGATGAGCATTTCCAAGCATCAGGATAAAGTATAAACTGGCATAAATCGGAGGTCTTCTTTCTCAACACCCAACTAAGCCTTCAGAGAGACTTGGCAAGAATTTTGGGCCTAAGAGTGGAAATTTTCCCAAGAAGATTCTTGGGTACTCCTTTATTTGTGGGCATCAATAAAAAATGCTATTGGGAAAGGCTAATTAATAGCTACAAGAATAAATTGGGAACATGGAAGGGGAAATGGATATCATTGGCAGGGAGATTATTGATGGTGAAGGAAGTATTGTCAACCATACCGATATACTCAATGGAATGCTTAAAGATCCCAACAACAATTGAGGAGAAGCTTAACCAAATATTTAGAAATTTCTTTTGGAGTGGTACAGGAGATAAACAAAAATTTCCCCTAGTACCATGGAAAAAAGTTTGCACACCCAAAGAGGCCAAAGGAGTACACATTAAGCAACTAAGACTGATGAACATGGCAATGGGTGCAAAATTGGTTTGGGACATGTATGCAAGAGAAGAGCATCAACGGGTTAGGATTTTAAGAAAAAATATCTAGATTTAGACTCTCCAACTCAAATTCTCACAACTAAGAACCATCCTAGAGGATCATCCATCTGGAATTATTTGTTGGAGTGTAGGGACATAATCACAAAGCATGTGACATGGGAGTTGAGAAATGGTAAACAACATCTTTTTGGAAGGATTCATGGAATGGAAATAAAGCTTTGGTAACACTACCCAACCTAGACCAAATCATAGAAGAAACTAGAAGAACTTGAAGAGAGAAGGTATGCAATTATGGAAGGATAATAGAGGAGGGTGTACAAGAATGGGAATGGAACTCATTGCAAAATCTAGAAGTCCCACAAAACCATAAAGATTCCCTCACTGCAATATTAAAGGAAAGGAAATTTCTACCTTCTAACCAAGAAGACATCATTAGGTGGTGTGGCTCCTCAACGGGACCTTATTTATTCAAACTTGGCTACAAGATAAAGGAATAGGTAGCTCGGTAAGAGAAAATTGGCCAAGTAAACTACTATGGGTGAGGAACTATCTACCAAAAGTAGGGGTTTTTGCTTGGTTGGCGATTCAAAAAAGGATCCTAATAGAGGATAGACTATCCACTTATGGAATCCAGGGCCCTGGGAGATGTATTTTGTGCAACAATGATAACGAAGATACAAACCATCTACTACTAAACTTCCCTTACTCATAACACTATTGGAATCATTTCATGAGGAAACTTAGGTGGCAAAGCCCTTTGCCAAATTGCTTATTGACATGGTTCAATATGTGGCTACATCAAAGAAGAAAGGCATTATTTGACAACATCTAGCCTATAACCCCATCAATAATCATATGGGAAATCTGGAAGGAACACAACAGAAGGATCTTCTAAAATAAGGAAATGATGCCAGAAAGGTTGTGTGAAAAGATAGAAGGAATGGTTACTAAATTAGTGAATGAAGCAATAAAATCAAACACAGGGAAGCAAGGAACTTACACAAATTGGGATGACCAAACGAAAAAAGCTTTCAAGGGTCTGATCATACCTAAAATAGTAGGTGCAAGAAAAATTATATCTAGGTATGTGCAGGATCATGATGGGCCAAAAAGTTGCAATATGATGGGTATTTGTAGGGTATGTGGCTGACAACTTTTTTTTAACCAAAAATTGATGAAATGAAAAGGGTTTTTAAAGGAGATTCTCAGCTTTCCACCAATATAAATTATACTTTACTTTGAATTTAATAAATAATTATTATTCATTTTCTATTTAAATTACGAGTAAAGTCCTGATTGATAGGTTGATTGAAAAAAATCTATAACTTTCAAACAATATCATATTTTTCGAATCTGAAACATGCCTCACATTCTATGCTTTGCATACTATAGGATTAAAAAAAGAAAAAATGAATTTCATGAAGTTTTGACCAAGTTAAGGTGGTCAGACATACAATTTTTTATATTTTTTAAAATTTGTAATAAAAAATTCATAATTAATTATTTACTTGGAAAAAAATTACAAAAAAATATGCATCACATCGTGATATGAGTCCTCTACTTATATCTAAAATCTTATAAAAAAATATTATCATTTTATTGTGGTTAGGGTGGTCAGACAAACACCTACTTCTTATTTTTTCCTTGAAATTTAAGTGCTACTACATTGAAATTTCAAATTTTCACCAAATGGATTTATTTTAAAAAAAATAAAACCTAGTAGTTTAGAAACTACATTCAATTTGATACAAATTCTATTCTTACATATTTTTGAAATAATATGGATAACTTATTTAAAATTTTACATCAAGTTGCCTAACTTTGATTTTTCTGAATTTTTTGCCACTTAAGGACTTGCTTTTTCCATGATGATCCTGCACATACCCATCTCAATAGAAAAGAAAGGAAGTTAGATGGGAGCCTCTGGAAAAAGGCTGGATCAAGATCAACTTTGATGGGGTGGCTTGAGGCAATCCAGGCCCAGGAGGTGTTTGTTGTGTGGCCAGGAATGAGAAGGTGGAGACAATTGCAAAGAAATCCAATCCACTAGGAATTTGCAAAACCAATAAGGTAGAGTTCCAAGAAGCTCCAATGGGAATCCAGATGGGATTAGCCATAGATGCAAAGAAAATACTGCTAGAAGGAGACTCACTCATCACCATCAACTCATTAGGACAGAAAAATTCTCCCAATTGGAAATTGAATCATTGGCTTCAACCAATATCACAACTTCTGGGTTGGTTTGAGGAATTCAAGATATCACACATTTACAGAGAAGGAAACCAAAGAGTAGATAACTTGGTGAAAGAAGTTGTAGAAAAAAATTAATGAAGAATACATGCAGGGCCTAAAGGAAGAAATTCTAATAAAAATATGAATAATCATTTGACGAGCATGATGGTCAGCAATTGCGCCACGTTCTATCCTTCATGGACAGATGAGGTGACAAAAAATTAGAATCAGTACCACCAAAGAGCTGAGTGGGTAGCATTTAAGGTGAATTTTCATGAATCCAAAGAAAGGCATGTGTACATGTGGGTACTATAGAGTTAGAAGAGTTGGCAAGCAAGACATTGGATGTCGATTAGGTGGTGTCCAATGTGGACATACCAGAAAATGAGAGATAAGCCCATTCTTACCGACCACCGACAAAATAGAACGAAAGTGAAAAGGATTAATATGTGCAAAGTGTGGGGAAGGTCATTTGCAAAAGACTCATCAATGAGGATGAGTTGGGTTTTGCACATCATCCATTAAAAGTGCGTATTTGTAACAAGTGGGTGGCAAACGGACATTCCTTGAAATAACGGCTTGATGGGCTTTGGAATTAAAGCCTAGAATAATTATATTAACAGATCAAATGAAGCCTCTCAAAGAATAGCATTCATAAAAACAAGAGCAATAGGTGGAGTGTGGGCATTGTAGATTGCTAGTAGTTGTAAGCCACTCGCAAATAGCTTAAAATGGAGACACCATTATCAGTTAACATGGTCAAGAAACTGTAGGCCTTCAAAGGGGAGATCACAGATAAATGATTATAAGGGTTGCTTTCTTCTCCGCACCCAATAATCCTCTGGGCCACAAAAAGGGTTTTGGATCTTGAATTTCTGAGGGCCTCCCATAGGGCGAGAACCAATTCAGAGATCTTGGCCATGTTTCTAGCAGTCCTTTTACATATGGAGGTGTTGAAGGGTGGAGCCGAAAAGCTCACACATATGGTATTTGATCATGTGTGGCTAGCAGATATAGATGTGGCCTTGGACAATGTTGATGAGAACAAGTTGATACCCATGCCACAAAATTATTACATGATTCGCATGCATGGTCGGGAGGTGATGAAATTCCTGCTGATCAAAGCTATAGAGCCTGAAATATTCGAGAAGCTATGGGATGTTCGTGAGTGCAAAATTTTCTTTTTGCTCTAAGTTGCGAAGATGGTCACCAACTTGCCTCACGGCTGGGCCCTGCGCTATGTGGAAGATGAAGAGCTGGTGAACGAGATTGTGGTTGGAGATGAGGAAGACTAGAAGCTAGGTTTGGGGGAATAATGACATCAAAATGATGGAAGGGACCTTGAAAAAACTGCCAAGAGTCCAAATCATGCCAAATGTGGCCTAGAATGTCCTGTGATTGTCGATTTCAAAGCCTGGCATAAGAGGTATGACTCAGAAGAAGACAGTGATGAATAGGGTTGGCGAGTCTGGTGTCTGTATTTTTGTGTTGTCAAACTAATTTGGTCATTAACAGTAGGGGTTATGTGAGTCAGTCCCATGGAAATATGCCTATGAAATATAGGAAGTCTGCTTGGTGTCAGTCCCGTCTTAATTCAATCCAGGTGTGTAAAAATGTAACTATTCCAGGCCTTTTGCAACTTGCCCTAGAAATTTTGGGTAGATGGTAATTAAGGTAGAATGTTTTGCAGATGTATCTAAGGTAGGAGTCTAGTTTGCGGAGACCATTTTCAGAAAAGCTACATAATGTAATCTTCTTTTCAAAGCAATATAGGGTATTGCCCCATATAGCAGCTATTTAACTATAAAAAAAAAATAGAACTAAATATCAAGTTGTAGATACATTCACCAAAACTCTATCTCAAACAAAAAAATTAAAAACTTGAGATATGCTTATCTCAAACAAAAAAATTTAAAAATTTGAGATAATTTTATCTCATAAATGTACCTCTTGACATTAGGGGAGGATGTTGAAAATAAAGTTGGTCATTATAGACCAAAAAAATGCTCACAACTATTCATATGTTGAAAATGATGTTAGTTAGCATAGGCCATTTGTTGAGCATAGCCACTTATCCCCACTCATCATCAACATTCATAAATGTTTTTAACCAACTATTATAATTAATCTATCATGTAGAAAATGTATTTTGTTAACTTTTCTAATGTATTTCCATTATAAGGAATAGAACTTAAGTTTTAGGTAGAATTAGTTAATAAATCAACTTACATTCTTAATAAAACTCCTACTAAAGCTCTAAAAAAAGGGAACTCAAGTGGAAGCTTGGAAGCCTATTATGTCTCATTTATAAATATTTGATTTTATTTATTATGCTCATATTCTTGAATAAAAGAGGAAAAGGTTAGATGAGAAGAGTGAAAAATGTATTCTAATTGGATACAATGAGGAGTCCAATAAGCCTAAGAAATAATTCTTGTCAAAAGATATGTATTGTTTGATGAATTTTCCAATATATCAGATCATATTAAGTTGATATCTACTCCTACTATTTACAATAATGAATCTTTTGAAATTGACCATGATTTAGATGCAAGAAATGTAATTCTAGAAGAAAATGATGAAGTTGATATTAAAGTATTCAAGAAAGCAAGGTCCTAAGAATCTTATTGTTAACTATGCTCTAATGTCAAAGGTCATGTAGGTTGAAGATCCACAATCATATGAGGAAGCTAAGGGAAAATTATACTAGTAAATAAGAAATTCAAGAAGAGTATAATTCCTTGATTAATCTAATAATACTACTTTATTATTCTCATATTCTTGAACGAAGAAAATGCTAAATGAGAAAATTGAAAAATGTATTCTAATTGGATATAGTGAGGATTCTAAAGTCCATATTATATGATCCCAAGATAGAAATAATTCTTGATAAATTTTCTAACATATCAAACCATATTGAATTGATTTCTACATCTACTATTTACAATAATGAATCTTTTAAAATTGACCATGATTTCAATGCAAGAAATGTAATTCTAGAAGAAAATGATGAATTTGATGTTAGAAAACAAGAAGTATTCAAGAAAGAAAGGTCCTAAGAATCATATTGTTAACTATTCTCTAATGGTCAAGGTCATATAGGTTGAAGATCCACAATCATATGAATCAACTAAAGGAAAATTAGACTAGAAATTTAGCAATACAAGAAGAGTATACTTCCTTGATGAAGAATAATACTAGGGAACTGGAAAAAATTTGGTTAGTTACAAAAAATGGATTTATAAAACTAAGATTACATTTTATGGGTCTTTAGAAAGGTATAAGACATAATTAGTTGCTAGAATATTTTCACAAAAATAAGACATTGATTATATTGAAATTTTAGATTCAATTACAAAATTAAATCAATTACCATTTTGAATAGTCATTGTATTAGTAGCTAATTTTTCTTGGAAAATTCTCGAATGTATGTGAAAGTAATTTAAATGGTTATTTAAATAAAGAAATGTATATGCAACAACCACCAGAATTTGAAAAGCACAGTAAAGAACATCTCGTTTGCAAGTTGAAAAATATTTTCATGGTCTAAAACATACTCCAAGAACTTGGTATTCAAAAAGAGATGAGCACTTTTCTATTAATGGATGCAACATGAGCAAGCTAGGTCCTAATCTATATATCTTAAATTGTAATGATTGTGTACTTGTTATTGTATTATATACTTGTTATTGTATTATATGTTAATGATTTGATCATTGTAGCAATTTCAAAACTATTTTACTTGTTTTATGGAAAATTTGAAGTAAACATTTGATATAATATATTTAGGACTGATGAATTTATTTATGAAAATGAAAGTTTGGAAAGAAGGAAGAATATTACTTTCTTGGTCTAAATATGAATTCAATGTGCTTAAGAAATTTAAAATGCTTGATTGTAAACCAACATCTACACCTTTTGATGTTGGAATCAAACTTAATGTCAGATCTGATTTGGAGAAAGTTGATAGTATTTTATATCAATAATTAGTAGGCAATCGTTTGCATCTTATAATATCTAGACCAAACATTTCTATTTATATTCAATAGCTCTTCATAGTGTTTATTAGAAAGAAGGAAAAGAGAATAATGTGTTACATTTGAGGAAAATGTCAACTTGGAGTTGAATATAAAAGTGTTGGATAATCTATTTAAGCAAGATATGCAGACATGTAGATTATGTAGATGATACCAATGACAAGAATTTTATATCGAGATATATTTTTTTATCGTGGCTGAGAACCAATTAATCTAATATTAAAGTTGAGTATATTATTCCACTAAAAACATTCCAGGAAGTTATGTGGCTTAGAAAATTGATAAAAGATCTACATTAATCACAAAAATATTCAACAATGATATTTTGTGACAATCAAAATATAATTCAAAACATATTGAAGTAGATCATCATTTTGTTAAAGATTTAATTCAAAGAAAAAAATACAATAGAACTAAAACATTAATCCAACCAGCCATATGTGCGCGTAACACTCAATATCAATGGGAAGTCAACAACGGGCCTTATGGACAATGTAAGGTCGAGAAAGTGATGGACGTCGAGGTGTTGAATGGCAGAAGCAGCATCCTGCTCGTTCACGTACCGCACGTCAAGGTGACCATTATACTCAGTGACATTCTCAATGGGACCATATGCTTGAATTTGGGTTTGCACCGACTGTTCAGTGAGAGGATATCCGTGGTTGGCTCTCACTGTAACAGTCCGCCTTAAGAATACCAAAGGAGGTACTGCCGAAACCAGAAATAAGTCTGGAGGATGTCCAGCCACACCATTTCCATTCTCCATGTAAACAATTAACACGTTGAACAGAGCACGCAATTATATGAACAGGAAAACTCCTGTGCACGCTACAAAAGCCCTTACAGAGAGAGTGTGATGGGGGAAGAGCGGAGGGGGGAGGGAGGAGGAGCAAAGAAAAGGATTGAGCTCCTGGACATAAATAGGCTGCCCATTTGGCTTTTACGTGGAGAGGGAGGAGAGGAGGGGAAAAAAAGGATTGAGCTCCTCCACATAAATAGGCTATATATTTGGCTTTTTGCTTTTTACAGTGGGTCCTATCACATTTTGTATGTGGAGAGGAAGGAGAGGGCAAAACGTTTCAAAAAATAAATAAATAATTTGTAATTGTTTCGTTTAATATGGAAGTAAATACAAAAAATTCTAATTGTTCAATGGTTTATTGAAATACCTAGAATCTAAGATTGGTTCTAGAAGAAAAAGACTAATGGATGTGCTATGTGAAATAATGAATTGTGCACTCAAATTGAGGCCACAAGGGCAACCTTGAATCTTTTAAGAGTGAGCATAACATTTGAATCTTAGGAACTTTTGTACCTTTATATAAGGGTCCACTAGTTCTTATATTAACAAAAGAAATTTGGCAATGGTGAAAAGTATCATTGAAATTTATTGTGGTAGTGATATGGTAACGTGTGGAATCTTTGATATTTCTTCAATTGAAATCCAGTCTTGTTAATTGTTTTAACGATTTTTTTGATAAGTTGGAAGACACACTGAGAACCTTATAAATGGATGTATAACATAAGTTAACAATGATGTGTTTTAATGATGTAATGAGTATTTGAGGTGTGATGTAATGGATTCTTGAGACAAAGTGCAATGAATGCTTAAGTAGTAAATTGAGAGCATGAAAGCATGAGTTTTGATATTGTTGATGCAAGAAATAATATTATTACTATGACTAATGCAAAGACAGAGACATGCTAGATGTTTTCCAAGATTCTCTATATATTAAAATATCACACGATGAAGGGTAATGATCAAAAATCTTACATCAATGAAATGTCCTTGAGGTGATGTTCTTTTATATAGATGTACAATTTGAGCTTTTTGGTACACATGCCAAGTAATGATAACATCAAACTTAACCGACTTAAGGCTATGATGGATTTGATTTGAATGATTATTTTTTTATGCAACAAAAATCAAGATTTGAAAAACATGGTAAAGAATGTCTAGTTTGCATGTTCAAAAAAAATTATTTATCATCTAAAACATGCTATGAGAGCTTGCTATTAAAAATGTATGAGTACTTTTTTATCAATGGATAGAAATGAGCAAATCAAATCCTAGTCTATATGTATTAAATTGTAATGATCATCTACTTATCAATATTGATGATTTGATTAGTGCTAGTAGCAATTTTAAAAATATTATACTTGCTAAAAAATTTTAAGGAAATATTTGATATAATTTAAATTTGGGACTAATGCATAATTTTTTGGGGATACAAGTTTGGAAAGAAGGAAGAATATTACTTTCTTAGTCTAAATATGCATTGGATGTGCTTAAGAAATTTGAAATACTTGACTACAAACTAGCATCTACATCAGATATTAGAATCAAACTTAGCAAGCTAGATTTTATTTTGAGAAAATTGATAGTATTTTATATCAACAATTAGTTGGTAATCTTTTATATCTTATAATATCTCTAAACATTGCATAGGTTGTCAAAGTTAATTTTAGGTATATGTTAGTTCCTCGTGTTGACTATTGGATAAAATAAAAGAGAATATTGTGGTACATTTGAGGAACATGTCAACTTGGAATTCAAAATGGTAACTAATTTATTTTGTAACTATTCAAAATGGTAACTAATTTATTTTGTAATTGAAAAGCATGGTAAAGAACATCTAGTTTGCAAGTTGAAAAAAAAAATTATGGTCTAAAACAAACTCCAAGAGCTTGGTATTCAAAAAGAGATGGGCACTTTTCTATTAATGGATGGAAAATGAGCAAATTAGGTCCTAATCTGAATATCTTAAAGTGTAATGATAATGTACTTGTTATTTTATTATATCTTAATGATTTGATCATTACTTGTAGAAATTTCAAAACAATTTTACTTGCTTTATGGAAAATTTGAAGTAAAAATTTGATATAATATATTTAGGATTGATGAATTTATTTATGGAAATGAAAGTTTGAGGAGAAGGAAGAACATTACTTTCTCGGTCTAAATATACATTCAATGTGCTTAAGAAATTTAAAATGCTTGATTGTAAACCAACATCTACACCTTTTGATGTTGGAATCAAACTCAATGTCAGATCTGATTTGGAGAAAGTTGATAGTACTTTATATCAATAATTAGTAGGTAATCATTTGCATCTTATAATATCTAGACCAAACATTTCATAACCAATCAATGTTATTTCTATTTATATGATAGCTCCTCATAGTGTTTGATTAGAAAGAAGTAAAGAGAAGAGGAAAATGTCAACTTGGAGTTGAATATAAAAATGTTGGATAATCTATTTAAGAAAGATATGTAGACATGTAGATTATGTAGATGATACCAATTATGACAGGAATTTTATATCGAGATATATTTTTTTATCGTGGCTGAGAACCAATTTTATGGAATAGTAAAAGCAATCTTCTATTTCCTTATCCAATATTAAAGTTGAGTATATTAGTTCATCAAAAGCATTTCAAGAAGTTATGTGGCTTAGAAAATTGATGGAAGATTCATGTCAATCACAAAAACATCCAATAATGATATTTTGTGACAATCAAAATATAATTCAACTGGAAGATAATTTAATCCATTGTACTAATTCAAAGCATATTGAAGTACATCAGAGATTTATTTTTTGAGATTTAAATCAAAAAATACAATAGAACTAAAATATTAATACAACCAGCCATATGTGCGCGTAACACTCAATATCAATGGGAAGTGTTGGTGTATAACTCAACATGAGTTATCCTAACATAATCCTAGTTAGTAGCTTTCCTCACATGTGGAAAGACTAAGTCTCTTTAGTTGAGTCACTAGTCGATGTGTCAACTCATTTTTGACACATTGCTGCTACATAGAAGGGAGGTTGAACTATTGAGCTAGTCTCATGGGTTCTCATCTGCCACCTTTCCTATTCTTGTGGAGTCTTGTTGAAGACTTTGTCTCAAGCTTCACCTATAAATACCTTATTGGTTGTAAAGCTAAATATTCGTTTTCAATACATTGCAATCTCGTGTTTGATTTCTGCTCCACGATCTTGGCTAATATTCTGACATGGTATCAGAGCAAGTGGAATAGCATCAAATTGTCGTTTGCTTGTTGATCGAATCACTTCATTGTTACGAATCTCTGCAGCCTCATTTGCACGCAAGGCTCTATCCAGCCTTTTATCATTGCAATACGAGGAACCTTGTCGAAGTTTGACACCTCAAAAGAGGCATCGATTAGGTGCATGTAACGCTTATTTGAAATCATATTTCAACATTTATTTGTAGATTGAATACGCCTCAATGGAGGCCCTATGAGCAACTATGTTCATAGCTCATTGACTCTCACCACAGCGAGGCCGAATCATAGCTACGACGAGCCTCAAGGAAGGCCGAACTTCATCCTGTTCGGGCCTGCATCAAAGGTTGAAGCCGAAGCTTGTAACCTGCATCCAACGGTGGCTCGTTTACACAGTGGACCTATTTAAAGGGTCGAGCCTGCTTCCATAGGCCTGTGGCTGTCTCTAATGGCCAAGCCAGCCTCATCACACCCTACATCCAGCCTCGTCATCATACGAGGTTCTCAGCATCGTTTGGAAGCCTCGAAGGAGGCCATAGCCACGCAGGTTGAGCCTGCATTGTGGGCAGACCCTTCACCCAGCCGTCGACGCCACTAACAGGCAGCTTCCACTTTTTTTTAGGCGCCTTTAGCAGCTTTACAAGCTAAGCGCTGAAATCTGATTCATTCCATGTGAACCAATCAAAGGAAATTTTGGGTCGACCCCTTCAGAAAGGTGATCGGGTCTTCTCAATGTAATCTGCGCCCTTCATTGACTCAGATTAGGGTCTGTGATGGAGGAGTCCATTTGGGAGCAGTGGTTTGTGGAGGCCCTCAATAATCCGCCTGTGCATTCATTCCGGCCATTCAAAATTAGAGACGGTGGCCACTAGCGCCCTTGGAAAGCCGTGATTTTTACAGCCCCATCATGACCTTTGAGAGCCACGTTTCATGCATTGGAGGCTACAATTTATGTCTTTGCAATGTGAGTCTTTGTTGCTGCAAATTATTTGCAGTCTCTAGCTTTCTCTTGAAGCACGATTCAGGGGTGGTTTCTGCCTTTATTAGTCACGTCTTCAAACCGGTGAATCCTCTATTGCAAGGGTGCTTTGGTGAGATTTTTTTCTGTGAGGTTGGTTTTTTCATCAAAATGGAGGCAGAAGTAAATCTGTAGATGCATGCATGTCTCCTAATTATTATGGGGTTTTAAATAAGAGAAATTAGGAAGATAGTCTAAGTGTATTCAGATGATCAGATTCTATATTTAGTTACCGGGTAGCTGTTTATCAACCCAATCCAGTTGAGAAAAGCAGAATATTTACCAACTGCAATTTCAAGCATTTGAGAGTATCCTGGAGGTACTTGTGTAGTGGTTTCTTTGACTCTGATCTATATCCTATTGCAATATAAGATCAATCAGATTCCTTTTTCTTCTTCTTCACACCCTTAATGAGAGACTTTCATTGTGTTTCTCTCTTTTGGAGGAAAGTTTTTTCCCACAGGGTTTTCTTTCTTTCTCCATTTTTTGAGAGATTTTTTTTGTAAATGAGTACCTAAAATGGCGCACAGTCGGGACTCATGTTTCATAAAACTACCTAAGCTATGCTTAAGGGGGGGTGTTGGTGTATAACTCAACATGAGTTATCCTAACATAATCCTAGTTAGTAGCTTTCCTCACATGTGCAGAGACTAAGTCTCCTTAGTTGAGTCACTAGTCGATGTGTCAAATCATTTTTGACACATTGCTGCTACATAGAAGGGAGGTTGAACTATTGAGCTAGTCTCATGGGTTCTCATCTGCCACCTTTCCTATTCTTGTGGAGTCTTGTTGAAGACTTTGTCTCAAGCTTCACCTATAAATACCTTATTGGTTGTAAAGCTAAATATTCATTTTCAATACATTGCAATCTCGTGTTTGATTTCTGCTTCACGATCTTGGCTAATATTCTGACAGCCAACAATCTATAGACCGTCGAGGTGTTGAATGGCAGAATCAATGTCTTGCTCATTCACGTACTGCACAAGAAGGCAACCATTATACAGAATGATATTCTCAGTGGGGTCATATTGTCAAGTTAGGTTTTGCGCCCACTGTTTGTTGAGAGTACATTCATGGTTAGCTCTCATTGTAACAGTTCACCTTAAGAATACCAAAGGAGGATATCCACCTGAAATCACAAAGTAGTCTGGAGGATATCCACCCACACCATTTCCATTCTCCATGTAAACAATACCTAGAATCTAAAGTTGGCTCCAGAATGAGAAGACTAGAGAATGTACTTAGTGAAATATAGAATTGTGCTAAGATTCAAATTGAGGACACAAGGGCAACCTTGAACCTTTTAAGGATAAGCATAAAATTTGAATGTTAGAAACTTCAGTATCTTTATATAAGGGTTCACTTACATTTGTATCTCTAAAAGGAACTTGGTAATATTGAAAAACACCATTGAAACTTGTTATGGTGGTGATGTGGTAATGTGTGGAATCTTTGAGATTTTGTCAATTGAAATCAAGTCTTGTTAATTGTTTTAATGATTTTTTCATAAGTTGGAAGACGCATTGAGCAACTTATGAAATGGATGTATAACATAAGTTAACAATGATGTGTTTTAATGATGTAATGAATATTTGAGGCATGATGCAATGGATTTTTGAGATGAAGTGCAGTGAATGCCTAAGTAGTAATTTGAGAGCATGAAAGCACAAGTTTTGATATTGTTCATGCAAGAAATAATGTTATTATTGTGACTAATGCAAAGACAGAGATATGCTAGATGCTTTCTAAGATCCTCTATATATTAAAATATCACATGATGAAGGGTAATGATCAACAATTTTGCATCTACGAAATGTCCTTGGGGTGATTTTTTTATACAAATGCACAATTTGAGCTTTTTGGTACACATGTGAATAAATAATGATAACATCAAGCTCAATTGACTTGTGACTACAATGGATTTGATTTGAATGATTAAATTTATTTACAAAAACCACCAAGATTTGAAAAACATGATAAAGAATGTCTAGTAATAACAAGTTGAAAAGATTCTATATATGGTCTAAAACATGCTCTAAGAGCTTACTATTGAAAAATAGATGAGTATTTTTTTTATTAATGGATGGAAATGAGAAAATTAAATCCTAGTCTATATGTCTTAAATTGTAATGATCATCTACTTATTAATATTGATGATTTGATAATGCTAGTAGCAATTTTAAAACTATTTTACTTGCTAAGGAAATTTAAAGGAAACATTTGATATAATAAATTTGGGACTAATGCATAATTTTTTGGGGATGCAAGTTTGGAAAGAAAGAAAAATATTACTTTCTCAGTCTAAATATGCATTTGATGTGCTTAAGAAATTTGAAATACTTGATTACAAATTAGCATGTACACAATTTGATATTGGAATCAAACTTAGTGCTAGATTTTATTTTGAGAAAATTAATAGTACTTTATATCGATAATGAGTGGGTAATCTTGTATATCTTATAATATCTAGACTAAACATTGCATAGGTAGTAAAAGTTAATATTAGGTATATGTTAGTGTAATGCCCAAAATTTTACACTAAATTTTTTTTCCACAGAATATAAAATAACATATTAAACATTAATCAATTGCGTTTACATCATTTATGCCAATCAACTCAATCATATACTTATAGGAATATTAAAAGTGTAATGTTATGCCTAAATTTTCTTGCTAGGAATCACAATATTTTTATATATACATTAATTAATCTAATTAATGTTCTAAACATTGGAAGAGTAGAAGCTAAGGGAACGTCATTCGAATTCAACACTAACTAACGAGTGATATACACCCATGCCATTATAAACTTGTTCTACCTATACTTGAGGACTAACAAATAACTATACTCTACTAC
This sequence comes from Sequoia sempervirens, assembly GCA_007258455.2. Lineage (NCBI taxonomy): Eukaryota > Viridiplantae > Streptophyta > Pinopsida > Cupressales > Cupressaceae > Sequoia > Sequoia sempervirens. The sequence goes on along the minus strand of VDFB02049909.1, from coordinate 26,422 downwards.
ATCCTTATCTATAATTGAAGTAAAAACTTTCAACATGATGTTACTATTTTATTAGCATTGGCCCTAATACCCGTGTTAATATAAACTACCCAAGATGCTCACCAAATGGAACATAACATATGATAACCAAGATACTCGTAACTATTTTCATTCTAAAATATAGTTGATCATGTCATAAATATTTTTATTTATGTGAAAAATTCACCCCAAGGAAAGTTAAAAATTGACTTATAAAAATGAAAATTCACATTCTTAATTAATGAATTAATTAATTTAAAATTTTTGTCTTACCCTTGAATAAATAAATTTTATATTTTTATTTTACTAAATTATTAATTCTCATACTTAAAATTGCAATAAAATAATATCATACTTCTAAATAAAATAACTTAACTTTTTTGAAAGAAATAGTTTAAAATTAAATTAATAACCAAAAGTGTTAAGAATATTAAATTCCTCTCTTATATATTAGATACAGATCTTAATTTTGAAAAGCTTAGCTTTTCGTATTCTTCTTAAAAGAAATTATGGGATCCCTAAATTATTATGAAATAGGCGCCTTTATACTCATTTTTCTTTATAATTGTTTTTTTTTTTTTTCCTTATTCTTTTCTTCATCTACACGCCTCTAAAATGGAAAGGAGATACAGCCATGCGAAGCACAAGAAAAAGTGTTGCCACAGATAAATTGAGGCATGGACGAGGAAGTGCATGTTGATCTATTTTATTTGATTGATTTATTTATTTATTTATTTTTATATTTATTTATTCTATTGTTCGCCTTGAGTTTTCTCTGCTGTTACAGATACAGAGATAACAGTGAACTGATTTTGAACATTTATATATATATTTTTCTAATTGAAATCTTAAATTACACATATTTGTTCATTAATCCCGTCAAGATCTTCAGAGTATATATATATATTCTTGAAACATATTAAATACAAACAACAGATCAGGTATCATAAGGATACTCAATGTTGGAATTATTGCTTCCATAGCCCAACCCCTACCTACAGGGTGTGTGTATCTGTGCATATGTGTGTTATCTCTCGAAAACATACGATAAAGCTGATTATTCGTTAACTTAATAAGATAAATGTTGGCCCGTTAATTTAAATGGATGATGGGATTTGCTAAGGAGTTCGAATCTGGATTTTTAATACTGCACTCAAAATATAGTATACCTATATGTTTATATACATAATTCTTGGACACCAAGATACAGAGCTCAGCTAATATATTTATTTTGTTATGCAGTCCATCATGATAACATATTATCGATGTAGTCACCCATTACCGTTGATAATAATAAAATCTTCAGCTATTATATTAACTTAATATACCATAAGCTTCGCCTCACATAAATATATTTATGATACTGTCAGTACTCTTGTATTGCTACACTCACCCAAGCATGGCGCCAACCAGTGAGAGCAAATAAGATATTGCGGAAAAGTTGCTATAGGCATTGGAAGCTAACTTTTCAGCCCAGCACTACTGTGGCATTAAATCGAATCCACAAGGAAATACTACTTGCACAAATAATGATTACAACTAATACTCAAATTTTGTACTGGTGCATCAAATGGAATCACAACAGCCTGAGGAATTAGATATAAATATCGACCTATGGTGTAATATTTTAAACAATGTGGGGCGTACCTAGAGCAGGCTCAATAAATTCTGCAGTTATTGCTGGGACAAAAAGGTAGAAATTGTCCTTGTCAACGATTAGGAAGTTCTAAATTTGAGGACGCTGGGTAATAAATCAGCTATCTACAATGCTGACTGACAACACCCCAACATGAGATTCAAGAGATAACATAATCTTGTGACCGAAGGCAAACGTGAACCCAACATTTATGGTATTTAATGAGGGTAAGAAGTTGCAGACTGACCATACCTCAGATGACTGATGCAGTATGCCGCCCAAGTCAATAACCCACAGTACTTTTATTTCATTTAACCCACCTACAGATGCAGCATAGAGAACAGAAGAACCTAGACGCAGCTAAAATACCATTTATGTTTATTTATCTCATGATTACTTCTCTCGGTTGAGCATTGCCCCCTTTTTTCTTTTTTTTTGAGGGAACATGTATGCTTATATTATTTCCTTTTCATGACAGGTTCAAAGGCTCTCAAGGGAGAGATATTGGATCAATCGAGTGCTACTCAGTTTAGTTAAGAGACCATTGCAACAAAAATATGGCGCATGAGACTCGTGTAAGATACAACGAAGGAAGGTGCCATCTCGCTCATGCTGAGGTCATTGTGGTTAGGCGTGAAAGCTTTCAGAGGATACTTCGATAAACAGAAAGGTGCTAAGATGGAAGCACTACAGAGCAGGAGAAATTAAGATTGAATCTTATTGTACTTTACAGGTGGTAAAATTAATAACTTAGAGGAGAAAATATCCAAAGGCGTAAGGTCTAGCTTATTTAATTTGTATGCAAAACGATTTAAGAAGGGGTGACTCCTTTTGGCTGCAAAGGCCAAACCGCCCCCCTTTCTCCCTTGTGCAGGCCCTCGACTCTGCACAGTCATAGGTTTCATATATTTTTATCCAAATTTGTGTTTCCCATTTTATATATCTGTTTCTCTTTTAGAGTTATATCATAAACATTGAATATATTTGGTTAACAGTATTAGCATTGTGCTATATATAGTATTTGAATACATTTAAGCATGAACATGTTACAAATATTTGTTATGACAAATGTAATTTATGGATTTATTACTGAGCCTAAAATATTATTATTTAAATTTTCTGATATGAGATAAAGCCCAAGTTTGACAATGATAGTTTTTTTTTTTCTCAATGTAACCTGAATAAATTTCTTAGTAGAATAATCATTTCATAAAGATTTCCTATGAAATCCACTTGGCCTGAATACAATCTAATGTGCAAGACAAAAGTAATTTATTTATTTTAATTTTCTAGTATGTGGTTAAATTCATTTATGCTTTTGTACAAAAGTGCAGATTTATATTTTCTTCATGGAAAGATGATTTAATCTACATTGATATTTTTGATATAACAAATGTAAACTTTTGTTCATCTTTAACACTTCCTTAGATGCAACCCATATTATAGATGCAACCCATATTATTTAATTTCAATTAAGATGAATGAAGGAGGAAAATGAATAGGTTGACTAAGGATCCCCTAAAGATATGTTTGCTTCTGTAAAATGACTAATTCAATACATTCTGATCCTTGATTCTCTTTCTTCTTTATATGCTTGGCTGACAATACTTCCATTTTCTTTCTTGCAACTCCGTGAACATATTTTTATTTTATTCAAATGTCAAAGATAATATAAACCAATTTACACAACATTTTGTTCCAATAATAAATGAGAAAATCACTATTTATCCTGCACTTTTCTCTTACCACAAGTGCATAGAGTATTTTATCTTCCTATTTCAATAAAATACAAATCCTTCACTTCTTTTTTTTTCATATTATAAATGATACATAGAAAGGAAACAAATAACATGTCAATGCATGCAAGCTTGGTCTTTTCTATTCTTTTCTATGTTACAACAGAACCCTAACTTTCTGTATTACAACAAATTCAAAGAAATCCAATAAAGGACACACATCTGAGTAAGGCTTTCTCTCCACGCTACCGTAATGGCGTCATGGAGCCTCGTGAGCTCTAGCCATACCCCCGAGCAAGGAATTATTTTATTTCCATGATGATATATGGAGTCTCTTCTTATTTTTATAGAAGGGATAAAACTAATTATAGCACAAATTTTATGAATCTAGGTTCTCTACTTCCTATTTTCAGCTAAGAGTCATAATATGTCATCTTCTTACAACCAATAAACAAGGGTAAAAGGAAATAGGTAAAACTTATCTCTTTTGTTTTAGGTGAAGGGTTTGAACCCTTTCATCCATCTCTCCTCTCCAAGCCAAGCCATCTTGATCACTATCTCTCCCCAAAAGGACTCCTCTCATTTTCTCATTCTTCATACCATCTTCACTAAAGTTCTCCAAAAAGAGAAGTGGGTAACACCCCACTCATTCTTCCTCTCCAAAATAAAAGCTATTGATCCTTGCCCCGTGGTTTTTCCTCCACATTGGAGGTTTTCCACGTAATATGTGTTCTTCGCAATATCTTATTTTGTTGTCTATTTTATTTATTGTGTTTATTTATTTTTATTGTTGTTGTTATTATTATTATTCTGGCTTAAATTTAATAACAATATGAACAGGAAAACTCATGTACACACTACAGAAGTCCTCTTCTCTTCTTTCCTACAAAAAAACTCCTCTCCATGCCACACACGACCTTTTCTCTCCTTTTCCTTCAAAGATAGAGAGAGTGGAGTGTGAGGAAGAGAGCGAGGGAGGGAAGCAAGGAAAAGGATTGAGCTCCTACACATAAATAGACCTGTGGGTCATTTGGATTTTCATTTTCCTCTACTTTTCAGACTTCACCGTGGGTTGTATCACATTCTGTACGTGGAGAGGAATGAGAGTGCAAAATGTTTGAAATACTAACATTTTTTTTTTCACATTCTTGTAATTGTTTTGTTCGATATAAAAATAAATAAGTTTTTTCTAAGTGTCTCTCTGTGTATTGAAATACCTAGAATATAAAGTTAGCTCTATAATGAGAATACTAATGAATGTACTTAGTGGAATATAGAATTGTGCTAAGACTCAAATTGAGGCCGCAAGGGAAACCTTGAATCTTTTAAGGTTAAGCATAACATTTGAATCTTAGAAAATTTTATATAAGGGTACACTTGCGTTTGTATCTTTAAAAGAAACTTGGTAATGTTCAAAAACACCATTGAAACTTACTATGGTGGTCAATGTGGCAATGTGTGGAATCTTTGAGATTTTGTCAATTGAAATCATGTCATCTTAATTATTTTAATGATTTTTTGATAAGTTGGAAGACACACTAAGCAACTTATGAAATGGATGTATAACATAAGTTAACAATGATGTGTTTTAATGATGTAATGAATATTTGAGGCATGATGCAATGGATTCTTGAAATGAAGTGCAATGAATGGGCCTAAGTAGTAAATTGAGAGCATGAAAGCACGAGTTTTGATATTGTTCATGCAAGAAATAATGTTATTATTATGACTAATGCAAAAACAAAGATATTCTATATGTTTTCCAAGATCCTCTATATATTAAAATATCACATGACGAATGGTAATGATCAACAATTTTGCATCTATGAAATGTCATTAGGGTGATGTTTGTTTATACATACGCACAATTTGAGCTAATTGGTACACATGCCAACAAGTAATGATAACATCAAGCTTAATTGACTTGGGGCTATGATGGATTTGAATTGAATGATTAAATTTATATGCAAAAACCACCAAGATTTGAAAAACATGGTAAATAATGTATAGTTTGCATGTTCAAAAAATTCTATTTATGGTCTAAAACATGCTCTGAGAGCTTGGTATTAAAAAAATATATGAATACTTTTTTATTAATAGATGGAAATGAGAAAATCCAATCCTAGTCTATATGTCTTTAATTTTAATGATCATATACTTATTACAATATTATATATAATAATGATTTGATCAGCGTTAGTAGCAATTTTAAAACTATTTTCCCTGGTAAGGAAAGTTTGAAGGAAACATTTGATATAATAAACTTGGGACTAATGCATAATTTTTTGGGGATGCAAGTTTGGAAAGAAGGAAGAATATTACTTTCTTAGTCTAAATATATGCATTGGATGTGCTTAAGAAATTTGAAATACTTGATTGTAAACTAGCATCTACACCATTTGATATCAGAATCAAACTTAGTGCTAGATTTTATTTTGAGAAAATTGATAGTACATTATATCGACAATTAGTGGGTAATCTTTATATCTTATAATATCTAGACTAAACATTGAATAGGTAGTCAAAGTTGTGTTTAGGTATATGTTAGCTCCTTGTGTTGAATATTGTATAGAAGCAAAGAGAATATTGTTGTAGATTTGAGGAACACGTCAACTAGGAATTGAATATAAAAAAAATTAGAGATCCTAATTTACGAGGAATATTAAAAAACAATCTATTGTTTCCTTATCAAGTATTGAATATGAGTGTATTTGTTCATAAAAAGCATCCTAGGAAGTTATATGACTTAGAAAATTGATGGAAGATGTACATCAATCACAAAAACACCCAACAATGATATGATGTGATAAAAAAAGCACAACTCATCTAGGAAAAAAATCAAATCTATCATGCTAGCTCAAACCATATTGAAGTACATCATCATCTTGTACAAGATTTAGTTCAAAAAATATCATAGATATAAAATAATATAGAACTAAAGATCAAGTTGTAGATACATTCACCAAAAGTCTATCTCAAACAAAAATTTTAAAATTTTGAGATATGTTTAAATCTTATAAATGTACCTCAACATTGGGGGAGGATGTTGAAATTAAGGTGGGTTAGTATAGACCAAACAATTGCTCACAACTATCCATATTTTGAAAATAATGTTAGTTGGCATAGACCATTTTCCAAGCATAACAACTTATCGCCACTCATCATCAACATTCATAAATGTTTTCAACCAACTATTATGATTAGTATATCATGTAGAAAATGTAGTTTGTTAACTTTATGAATGTATTTGCATTATAAGAAATAGAACTTAAGTTTTGGGTAGAAGTAGTTAATAAATCAACTTACATTCTTAATAGAACTCCTACTAAATCTCTAAAACATATAACTCAAGAGGAATCTTGGAGTGAGGAGTCTAAAGCCTATATATAATATGAGTCTAAGAAATAAATAATTCTTGTCAAAAGAGATGCATTGTTTGATGAAGTTTCTAATATATCAAACCATATTGAGTTGATATCTACTCCTACTATTTACAATAATGAATATTTTGAAATTGACCATGATTTAGATGAAACAAATGCAACTCTAGTAGAAAATTATGAAGTTGATATCAGAGTATTCAAGAAAGAAAGGTCCTAAGAATCTTATTGTTAACTATGCTCTAATGGTGAAGGTCATGTAGGTTGAAGATCCACAATCATATGAGGAAGCTAAGGGAAAATTAGACTAGGAAATTAGAAATTTAAGAAGAATATAATTCCTTGATGAAGAATAATACTACTTTATTATTCTCATATTATTGAATAAAAGAGGAAAATTCTAGATGAGAAAAGTGAAAAATATATTCTAATTGGATATAGTGACGAGTCTAAAGCCTATATATTATATGAGCCTAAAATAGAAATAATTCTTGTCAAAATAATTGTATTGTTTGATGAAGTTTCTAACATATCAAACCATATTGAATTGATTTCTACTCCTACTATTTACACTAATGAATCTTTTAAAATTGACCATGATTTAGATGCAAGAAATGTAAAATTTCTAGGAGAAAATAATAAAGTTGATGTTAGAAAATAAGGAGTATTCAAGATAGAAATGTCCTAAAAATCATATTGTTAACTATGCTCTAATGGCTAAAGTCATGTAGGTTGAAGATCCACAATCATATGAATCAATTAAAGGAAAATTACATGAGGAATTTAGCAATGCAAGAAGAGTATAATTCCTTGACGAAGAATAATGGGGTCTTTAGAAAGGTATAAGGCATAATTAGTTGCTAGAATATTTTCACAAAAATAAGACATTGATTATATTGAAATTTTTGTTTCAATTACAAAACTAAATATATTTCCATTTGAATAGCCATTGCCTTAGTAGCTAATTTTTCTTGGAAAATTTCTCAAATATATGTGAAAGTACTTTTTAAAATGGTTATTTGAATAAAGAAATGTATATGTAACAACCACTAGGATTTAAAAATCATGATAAAGAACATCTAATTTGCAAGTTCAAAAAATATTTTTTATGATCTAAAACAAACTCCAAGCGCTTGGTATTCAAAAAGAGATGAGAACTTTTCTATTAATGGAAGGAAAATGAGAAAGTTAGATCCTAATCTATATATCTTAAATTGTAATGATCATGTACTTACTATTGTATTATATGTTAATGATTTGATCATTACTTGTAGTAATTTCAAAACTATTTTGTTTGCTTTAAGGAAAATTTGAAATAAACATTTGATATAATAGATTTGGGACTAACGAATTCATTTTTGGAAATGAAAGTTTGGAAGGAAGGAAGAATATTACTTCCTCGGTTTAAATATGCATTCAATGTGCTTAAGAAATTTAAAATGCTTGATTTTAAACCAACATCTACACCTTTTGATTTTGGAATCAAACTTAATGTCAGATCTGATTTGGAGAAAGTTGATAGCACTTTATATAAAAAATCAGTAGACAATATTTTGCATCTTACAATTAGACCAAACATTTCATAAGCAATCAATGTTATTTCTAGGTATATGATAGCTCCTTAGAGTGATTATTAGAAAGAACCAAAGAGAATATTGTGGTACATTCGAGGAACATTTCAAGATGGAGTTGAATATAAAAAAATTGGATAGTCTACTTAAGTAGGATACACAAACATGCAGAGTATGTAGGTGACACCAATGACAATAATTTTATATCAAGATATATACATTCTATCATGGTTGAGGACCAATATCATGGAGTAGTAAAAACAATCTATGTTTCCTTATCTACTATTAAAGTTGAGTATATTAGTTTATCAAAAGCATCTTAGCAAGCTATGTGGCTTGCAAAATTGATGGAAGATCTACATCAATCACAACAATGATATTTTGTGACAATCAAAACATAATTCAGTTGGAAAATAATATAATCCATCATATTAGTTCAAAGCATATAGAAGTACATCATCATTTTATTTGAGATTTAATTCAAAAAATATATAATAGAACTAAAATATTGTAGAACTGTATATCAAATTGTAGATATATTTATCCAATTCTATCTCCAACCAAAAATAAATAAAAAATAAAAATTGAAATATGTATATCATAAATGTACCTCAACAATTAAAAAAAACATTGAATTAAATAATGTTGTTCAACACAGACCAAAATTCCAATTTTGAGTTAGTCCACTTCAATACTGCAACCAGTAAGCATGGTTGCGATATGTGCGCGTAACAAGCAATGTAAGGCCGCCAATCTGATGGCCGTCGAGGTGTTGAGAGCATATCCGTTTGTAGTTCCCACTGTAACAGTCCGCTTTAAGAAATACATAGGAGGTACCGCCGAAATCAGAAAGAAGTCCGGAGGATGTCCAGCCATACCATTTCCAGTCGCCATGTAAAAAACTAACACGTTGAACAGAGCACACAATTATATGAACAGGCAAACTCCTGTGCACGCTACAGAAGTCCTTTGCTCTGCTTTTCCTGCAAACAAACTCCTCTCCACGCCACACACGACCTTTGCTCTCCTTTTCCTGCAAATACAGAGAGAGTGTGAGGGAAAGAAAGTGCAGGAAAGGAGCAAGGAAAAGGATTGAGCTCCTGCCCATAAATAGGCGGATCATTTGGCTTTTCGTTTTCCTCTGGTTTAAGACTTCACCGTGGGTCGTATCACATTCTGTAGGTGGAGAGGAAGGAGAGGGCAACCGTGTATTGAAATACCTAGAATCTAAGGTTGGCTCTAGAATAAAAAAACTAATCAATGTACTTAGTGAAATATATAATTGTGCGAAGACTCAAATTGAGGCCACAAGGGCAGCCTTGAAGTTTTTAAAGGTAAGCATAACATTTGAATCTTAGAAATTTCAATACCCTTAAATAAGGATTCACCTACGCTTGTACCTCCAAAAGAAACTTGGTAATGGTGAAAAACACCATTGAAACTTACTATGGTGGTGATATGGTAATGTGTGGAATCTTTGAGATTTTTTCAATTGAAATCAAGTCTTGTTAATTGTTTTAAAGACTTTTTTTTTTTTGATAAGTTGGAAGACACACTGAGCAACTTATGAAATGGATGTATAACATGAGTTAATAATAATGTGTTTTAATGATGTAATGAATACTTGAGGATTAATGTAATGGATTCTTGCTACGAAGTATAATGAATGTTTAAGTATTGAGAGCATGAAAGCACGAGTTTTGATATTGTTGATGCAAGAATAATGTAATTGTTGTGACTAGTGCAAAGACAGAGATATTCTAGGTGCTTTCCAAGTTTCTCTATAGATTAAAATATCACATGATGAAGGGTAATGATCAACAATCCTGCAGCTATGAAATGTCCTTGGGTGATCTTCTTTTATATAAATACACAATTTGAGGGTTTTAGTACACATGCCAACAAGTAATGACAACATCAAGCTTAATTGGCTTGGGGTTGCGATGGATTTGAATTTGTAATCTAGAAGGTTAAGGTTACATGGGTAGTCTTGATCTAGGAAAAAGAACTAATGTAAGAAGTGAGACTAGTCTAAGTAAAGATAAAATAAAAGTGATGAGTGATAAATAAACTATAGGATTAGTAAATTCCATAGTAGATAAAATCATGTGACAAGACTACATTTACTTTCCAACCACACAAAGTGGAATAAAAGAAAATGGAAAAGTGTGAAGGTGTGCACTTTTTATTGGAGATATTAACCCCTATTATAAATGACCAATAGACTCAAATGGAGAAAACTTAAGATTGTGTATTCAAATAACAATCAACAATGTTTGCAAAATCTATAAAACATGTACAAAAGTTTAAATTGAACAGTATGCATCCACAAGATTACACAAGACCTAAATATTCACGTGGGAAACCCTTTTAGGAGAAAATCCACTACCAAAAGATATTTTTATTTATATTATTTACAATCAATAAGCATTCAATACAATAAAGTCTTTGGATATTTTACAAAGTCACAATCTACATCATAATTCTTCTACAATCACTTTAATTATACATCAACAATGCACAATACAACTTTCACATGGTCTAATATTATAACCTTAGTGCATTCACACAAAGTGGTACATTTAGACATTCACATAAGAATACCAACCATCTAACTATCCAACTAACTTGAGGAATACCTAGTCATGTAACTATAATCTAACCATAACATAATGTCAACATGTTGAATGAATCACCAAGTGTGTGTGTTAGAAAAGGATGTTGTAAACCTTGCATAAGAAATAATTATTGAATAATGTAAAATAAATATTTATTTTTGGTACATCTTTGGGAGATGTGTTTTTCCATATTAAATATTTATTTAGGTCCACTTGTAAAGTTATATGTGATAACAATTGGTTAAATATTTTATGTGTTAGTTGCACATGGAAAAAAAATTAATATTTTGAACTTAGTACCAAAAACAAATGTTGGGGTCAATGGCTTTAAGGCACATGGTTTTACCTTTACCACTTGGTTATTTTATGTAAGCTTGAATATATAAAAACAAGAATGTTTTTAGTGGTTGGGATCTATTATTTGGCTTGGTTGTCATTCATATTGAGCTCTCTTGTAGAGTGCATATGTGAAGCATAGTATTAGATGTACAATTACAAGCTTGGATAGATGAATGATGGATTAGAGGAACTTGATGCTTTAGAAGTATTCATGGAGACTCTATAAGTGTATTGTAATGTTTTATTATTGAATAATACATTGAGTGCAATTGCTTTTGGAAGTTGGGTTTTCCCTCTTAAGTTCTAGGGTATATCTTGTGTAATCTTATGGTATGTATTTGATCTTTATATTATGGTTATTATGTGATCTTTTATACATGTTATTTTCTCATAGAGTTATGTAGGAAATGGTTTGATCAATTTGGTATTTCCTAACAGTGTGAAATCTTCACATGAATGGTTGCCTAGTATGTTGTCATTACCACACACTATGAATAAATGGTTACAACCTTAACATTGTCAATATGCATACATGTTTCCAGTATAGTCATCACTACTAGCTCCTTGCTTGTGATAACTTACATAAATATAACATTGTTATGATTGTTTGCTATACTTTGTACCATCTTCGAAAATATTATCCTACTATAAGGTTGTGTTACATGAACTCTAGTTCTACCATAAGTGGTCCTATATCACTACTCATTCTTTGAGAAGTTCACTAATTTCATATGTAATTGAGTTCTCCTTTTAAATGACTTGTGATTATTGTCACAACTAGGGAGTTTTTAGTGGTGAATCTTTTCCCTATTGGTGAATAGTTCATATCAACCAATTCAAAATTGGTCAATACATTGCACCAATGGGGTGGCCAAATCACCTGAATTTTACAAATTATCGGTCCAATGCATTTCAAATCGCCATCAATTTATTTTATGAGACATATAATTAATAACTTCACCTTAACAACAACCTTGAAGCTAAGGTTGTTGAGACTTTAAAGTTTGTAGGTTAGCTTTGGTTGTGCTTCTTGCTAGCTTCTTGTTGGCTTTTTGTTGGTTCTTGCTTGGTGGCTACTGTCCTTTTTTTTGTGTCGTAGCATTCCTTTCTTTGGGTACTTTGATGGATTATTTTTCTCTTGCTTGTAAACTTTGTGGTTTCAAGTCCCTGTAAAACCTATTTTTTCCTTTATCAAAAACTTCACCATAACAGACTACGCATTTCTAATGGCCTAATTAATATTTTTTCTAGGAATCTTGGAAGCGTATATTAAATCACACACATATTCACCAATACTATTAAAATAACATTATGTATTAGGACAAATTTCGCCAACATCATTAAATATTCACTGTGTTAGGACCATGGATTTTTCCAATAAAATTTATAAATAATTGTGTATGATGACTAATTTCTCCAATAACATTAAAAATGATTACAGTTGAGGACACATTTCACCAATTACATTAAAAATAATTGCGTATGAGAACCCATTTCGCCAATACTATGATAACTCTATGCTAATCATAGGCCCATAATCACCTTGAAAATTATAACATATATGTGTTTTATCGAGGTTTGATTCACCCAACATTTAAACGTATCATTGTATAATCATGTGGGATTCACCAAATTTTAACTATACTATTTAAAAATCTTGCAAAATTTTCCAAATATGGATTGATATAAATACAATTGAAACTCTAATTTACTTTTACATATTTTGTTTAGTTCTAAACTTGTGAGCTCTCGATTCAGAACCTTGATCATAGGCAAGTTACAAACTTACAACTACAAGCATTGTTGCATTAACGAATGGTGAGTCTGTGAAAATCTAAAGGTAAGTGATCATTTCTTCATACTTTTATAAGATTATTTATCTATTTTTCATTCTTGATTCAATCCTAAAGATGGTATTGAGTAGGGAATGGGATCTATATTCTATGATTCCTTCTTAAACAAGAAGACTTTTTTGGTAGCTTTTATTTCGTGAGAGATCAATATGTCGAGCAGGAACAAGAGTAAGACTCATCGGGGTGGTGAATGGAGGCCATCAAAATGCCCAAAACTAGACATCATCATCTATAATAGGCTTTAAATTCACAAAATAATTCTAAAAAAAATGTCAACCATATTGCCAAAATCATTTTTTTTCCCTTGACATTGCCATGACCTTGTACTTGCAAGTCCAAGGCTAAGGGTTGGGTTACCATGCCTTTTCTAAGCCTAAATCCAAATGAAAAGCATGGATTGTGAATTTAAAACTTTTTGGAATGAATTCCACTTTAAAATGGGTACATATTCTAAAAAATGAATGGGTACCTATTTTAAAGATGAAAAATGGCACTTCCCTAAATGTGGACCCAACTTCTTGCACTTACCCTTACAAAGGAATTTTTTAATGACATTTTTACATCTGTAAGTACTATTTCAAAATCTATTGCAAGATTTCTTTCCTCAAAGTTTATAGAATGATTCCTCGAGATGAAAAACTTGAAGCCATGTCTATTGTGTATCCTCAATTTTGGGTCCCAAGCCACCATCAACCTGGCTATTTTCATATGAAAGTAATTACCTTGGATTATTTTATTTTTTAAATTTCATAATACAATAAATCAAAAATAGAAGGAATTATAAATGTAACTAAGCTTAGAGAATAAGCTAGCCCTTTTGCAACAACTAAGATTGAATAGTTTGACTCCATGGAGAATCCCATGCAAGTGGGATCAATAACAAGGTTTTAGGAAACCTTTGGTTAGAGTGAAATATTGTGTGATTCATTATCTAAATATTTCAAACCGGTTGATTTATGTCAAATAATGATATTGGGGCTGGTGGAGGATGAGAGAGCTTTCAGTGCATTGGGGTTTTTGAAATCAAAGATAAGAAACAAAGTAGACAATATTTTGGATTTTTTTTTAAGGATGTATACACATAGGTACGATATCTAAAGTTTTCCTTTTGAAAGGGCACTCACAATCTAGAAGTCCATATGTGAAATAAGAGGGTTGTGCAACACTTCAAACGTTAGTGGCAGTGGCACAAATGATAGTGTCACAATGAATGTTGAATATCAAATGTAGTTAAGTGGATGTATGTAGGGAAAAGAAAATGAAGACCAAACTTAGATTCAAGATGACTCTCAATCTCATCAACAAAGTGAGGACCATGAGGTGAATTTGTAAATGCAAGGGATTTAACAATTTTAAGGTATTTATACTGCATTTCATGACTCATATTCCAAACTATCATTGATCTAATATTTTATATTGTATTCCATTAGATTATGATTCATATTGAAGAAATTAATGTACTACTATTTTCCACTATTCCAAATTTCCAATGTAAAATCTAAATTTTAAACATTGTTTTCAAATTGGCTAATTAGTTATTAAACACAATTTTCAATTTATATTTATTGATTAACATATTTTTAATAATTTTATATTTTGATTGTGTTATACTGATAAGTCTACATGCACTCAATGATTCATCGTTCAACTCAATGCTTAATAAAATATGTTAACCGATAGTATATGGGTAAGCGCACGAAGTTGTGACACAAAAAAGGTGTCACATTGAAAAAAAATCAAAATAATGCTTTTTGTGAGCGCCAAAGTTGGCAAGTAGCAAATACTTAAGTTAAAAAAAAATAGTATTAGAACTCTCATTTTTTTCCTAGCCATGACTTGCTTTTGTTATTTTTTTACCTCTACAACTCACACTTGCCAAAAGAAGACCATATTTTGCACTCTCAGCTTGTGATTTTTCACAAGGATTCCACCAAGACATCATGGAGGTGAAAGAGATATGTATTTCTATTTTTTTAATTTCAAATTTGAATTAAATTGTAGATCAAAATAGGTTTTTTGATTAAACTTTGTTTTAATTTCCAGGAAATCAATATCCACCTCCAAATATTGATAATTCACAATCACCTCCTCATGAAGACCCTCTCGAACATGAAAAACATCAAACCCCTCCCTCAATTCATAGACATCCTATAGGAACTCAAGAAAATATTTTAAATCAAATAGAAAACAACAAAATAGAGCTTGAAGAATTGATTGCAAGGTTAAATGAAGATGTTGCAACCCACCCTCATAGGAGAGGCATTGTTGAATCCCTAAAATTGAGTGTATCTCATGTAGGATCAATGAGTAAACAAATAATTTTTTGGTCAAATAAGAGGGAGGAATTAAAAAAAAATTATGCAAGTGGACTTTCCTATGCGTAAGTGAAGAAAGAAAAAATTAGCAAAGTTGACTTGTGTTCCCTTTACATAGACCCAAGAACCAATGCACTTTTATCACTTGCATGCAGGAGGTTCCCCATCCATTGGTGCCACCATGAGTCAATTAAAAATAAGTTTTGGGAGTGGTGGTGGATGGTTTTTGACCAACCTCCATGCAATAACTACGAGGTCCCATAGTATTTTTTGAGGAAACTCTATTGTGAGTTTGTCCTCGATAAGATGCCAAATTATTTTGACTATCTAAACTTTCAGGGTAGATGTACTCGAGCTCCACACATGATAGAGCGAGTGCATGACGTAATCCACAACTAGCACTGAGACCCTTGGCTAAACTCATGTTGGAGCATGTCACCATTCCTTCCATTGTGAAGGATAGTGTCGAGGTCGACATGTTGGATGTGATTAGCTCTCTCACTCAAAGCATTGTATAGTGTGTGAGGCCTCTAGCAAAGTATGGGCGATTCTTCTAGGCCCAAAGTTCCAGTCCACTGTTGTCACTCTTGCAATGTTGTTTGCATGTATGACATGGTCAGAGTGCTCGAGATGCAACTATACAACATACATCAATTGTAGAGAAAATGGCTATGGCAAAATGCCTTGCTGAATGAAACATTTGGCATTGATACTCAAGTAAAATTCAGTAAGTTCATTTAATTTTGTTTATTAAATTCTAATTTGAAATGTAAGAATAACTAAATTAGTAGAATTAATACGATGAGAATTTAGGGTCAGAGTGTTG
Source organism: Sequoia sempervirens (assembly GCA_007258455.2). NCBI lineage: Eukaryota > Viridiplantae > Streptophyta > Pinopsida > Cupressales > Cupressaceae > Sequoia > Sequoia sempervirens. Next base: position 10,130 of record VDFB02049909.1, on the reverse strand, counting down.
ATGATACTGCACCATTTCCATAGATCCCTATATGTTTACATCATCGAGTCCACAAGTATGCAACCAATATTAAAGAAATAATGATTGCATGTGAATAGTTGAACCTTATATGAATGATTGCCTCATAACACACTTTGGATGTCAAACAGTTTATTGGTGGACCTTCAACATCGAAACCTCACTTTTCTCATCCTCAAACAACTTTCACTCAAGTAACCTTTATTCATTAATGGTGTTGTAAAACAATGTTAGCTAGTTTTGGTAATTAAAAAAACACTATTGCATATATGATTGTACTTTTTATCACAATTCCATATGATTTTGTAGAATTTTACTTTGTTCTTTAACGAATGTATCCTTTGAGGTTCTATATGGCTCTTTAGGACTTGATTTTCCTTAATTTGGCTACTTTGAATCCACTCATACTTCCATTATGATAAGTAACTCTTGTCACCAACTCACCTCCCATTAGACAGGGGAACTTAGAATAAAATATCATTAAATTATAAAATATTAGTGGCTAACAACTATAAATGGGTGCACTAATAACTATATTAACAGCTTAGACTGATATAATGTGATAGACCTACAAAAGTAAGAAGATAATCATTAAGCTTTCAATAAATTACTCTAAATAATTGAGGATGTTGTTGATTTAATGTTATATCAATTTGAGTATATGAACACTTGTTCTATGTTTGGATAGCATTACGAACAGCAACATTCAAAAATAAAATAAAATTTCAACTTCATTGACAATTCCTATGACATCAACTTCCCTTGAATCTAAAGCATAGCACTTGCAGAGTTGGAAACTTTCAAACTTAATTCATTCATGACTTCAAAGAGAATGGAATTTCTTGAAGCCCGAAGATTCAACATATATTTATGTATAACTATCCCCTTATTAGCAGTGAGGTATCAAATGCATCTGCATTCAATTGGCTACCCACTAGTGATGTGCCAAGGTAAATTTCAAGAGCATATTAGAAGTCATCATTAACATTGGTATTGATGGGATGGTTGGAAAGGTCATCAAATGTAGTTGATGCATTTAAATACAAAAATTTCCTCTCTTTATATTTCATAATCTTAAGGAGTTCGCTTATAGGCATATAAATTCTAAACTTTGTGTTGGGAAAATGTGTCTCAACCTTGCAATTATATACGGTTTATTGTTGATAGGATGTATGTTGGTATGTGGCAACAGATCATGCAAATAATGTACACTTGTAGCAATATATGGTGTTCAAGGCATCACCCCAAAAAAAAAAATTGTTGACACCTCAAGGTTTTTTTCCCATTGACACATCAAGGTTTTTTCTCGCTGACATGTCAAGTTTTTTTTGTTAACACGTCAAATGAAAAATGACCTTGTAAAACCCTAATTCTAGAAGGTTGCAAAAATATTTTTACAAGCAGTCAGGTTGTATGTACAGACATGGTTGTATTTTGAGAGTTTGATAGTGGTCATGTTGTCTCTTGATCTTTGGTGGTGATGCTCCTATGAGAAGCTTGCTCTACAAGTATATTGTAATTTTTTAATTTTTGAATAATATATTGGGTAGCTTTTAGAGTGTGGGGTTTTTCTCCTGAAAGGGTTTTCCCCACGTAAATCATTGTGTTGTGGTATGAATGATATTTGTGTTTATTTTTGTTTAAGTTTTGTAAATGTTAAAGATTTGTAAAGTTTTGCATTTTTCTCCTCTCAAGATTTGTGTAGGAAGTTGTTCTACTACCTTAACTTCCTTACAAGTTGGCTCATGGCATGGGAAACAAAAATGGGAACATAACTCAAAAAAGGGGCGAATAAGGTACAATTATAGCATTAGTGTCAAGAATGAATGGTATGATGTTGCTACAAGTGCTCACTTTCTTGTTATTTATGACATTACCATCCCCTCAGGTGATGTCTTATCATCATATTGGTTTCTTATTAGTGTCATCTATTTTGATATTTATGTCTTTAGCCTTTGAAACCTCAAAATTACTTCATGGTACATTAACCCCTTTATTTTTGGGATATTTATTTCAAGTTCCCAAGATTTACATATGGAGTTTTTTCTTATCAGTTGTCACTTATTTTGGATTGCTCTTCCTAGTTCATTAATTTTGTGGAAGTATCATAGGCAAAAAAAACTCCATTAGGAACATTCCATGAAATTTAAAATTTCAAACTTGTTATTTTACTTTTATTTTAGGTTTTAAATAGACTTTGAAACCCAATCCTAAGCATTGGAATCCAATTGTTTATAGTACAACATTGACATAGTTGCATCAAGGTTTTATTCTCTTTGAGATCCCATTTTGTTGTGTTGCATATGAAGTGGTATATTGACTTTGAATTTCACTTTCAAGACAATAAATTAACAATTTTTCTTTAGATATATTATCCCTAATTATTTGATCCCAAAATTTTCATTTTCCATCTAGTTTGTATTTAAATTAAATAAAGAAACTAATGAAAGCCATAAGAAAATTCATATTTTTTTGTTTCATTTCCAAATATTGACATCAGACAAACCTAGCAATGCTCGTGGCATGATGGACCATGGAGTTTTTGCAGCAATAGCCAATTATGATCCTTTAGGAGAGGTATGTGACAGATTAGTAAATTTGACATTATATTTTCTCTTCTATGGTCTATTATTAAAAAAAATCATGATACTTGTATGTAGTTTAATTGTTATCTTGATGGTTGCTATAGGTTCTTTTCACTCCAAATCATTGACATGTTTCTATTGTGGATGAGCATGTTGATTTTCTTGTTTATGGTAAGTGATTATTTTGTCACATGTCATTCCACAATTCAATTTCTATATATCATCTACACTTCTTATTATATTAGTTGGATCTCCATATGATTGAAGAGAGGAGGATGAGTGAGTGTATTCGAAAGACAACAACATCAATAGAAACTCCATCCAGATGACAGTTGAAGGCAATGTGCAATCTATTTCCTTCCCCTAGTGGGAAATGAGTATGTAAATTAGGGTAATTTGTTGTATGCCTACGTGGCATTTTTGAACATATGTTTTGTACTATTGATATGTGATATTTTATGTCCATATGTCTTTTTTGTACTCAGCCTATATGACTTTATTGGATATATTGTATACTTTTATCAACATATAACGTTGTATAGTCTTATGGTTTTTAAATTATTATTTTCAAATCTTATTTTACCACTGTTATCAAATTATATAGTTTTATGTTAAACGTTGTCAACATGAGGATTAAGTAAATCCTATTTTTGATAGTTATTCTTGAATGATGTTATCATGCACATATTGTGTAAATCACATTGTTATCTTTTTCTTGATTGTTATTGTTGAATATTCACTGATTATTCATTTGATGCTTAAATAATTACTATTTTTTTTATTACATTCAAGTTTTCACAAGTGCTTATAGATTTCTAACATTCATGACAAATGTGACTAAGTAGAAACTTAATTATCTAAAGACTCCTAAAGTTAAGGCCAATAAATCTGCTAGCTTTTTTAATAAACTATTACCAAGAAGAGTATTAATTTAATGTTGATTTTGATTAATGATGAGTCATAATATTCCTATATTTTCACTAGTAGAATTTGACAAATAAATGACTACGTGACTAAAACTTTTAGTCACGTGACTAAAAATTTTAGTCATGTGACTAAAAATGACTAAATTCTACTAATTTTTTGCAATTCACAAGTATAAATGACTAAATAAATGACTAATTTGGTCATCGGGTAAAATCACAACTAAATAATTGGTCAAAAAAATAAAAATGACTAAATAAATGACTATTACTCCTCTATTCTTTTTTCTTTCAAATTTAATCATAATCCATAGAGCTTAAGCCCCCTCATGGGACCCCTACCTAAGTGGGCCATTTGGTCGCCTAGGTTGCTTGGTGCACCAAAAATACCTATTGTGTGGAAGGCATTACCTCTCGGTGTAGTCTTAAGGGCTTCACATATTTTATAAAAAAAATTAACATTTACATTCTTTAATTTTTGTTACTCATTATGTTAATGAATCGTTAATGTTTTTAACTATGATTTGAAGCCAATTTGATTTTCCTGTTGTGTTATCATGTCAAATGTATCAAACAACGATTGTGGTCAATTTCAATAATAAAATACGATTTAAACAATCCAATTGCATTTTGAGGGCTATCTTGCAGACACTTTCATTTCAAAAGGTCAAGTAGTTATTTCTATAAGCAATTAGATTCAATTTACATGGATTGTAGAAATGTAATGTCTGCAGAAGTAATTATTTCTAGAAGCAGTGCCTTAAAAATGTAAAGTCAAGTAGTTATTTATAGAAGCAATTAGATTCAATTTACATGGATTATAGAAACGTAATGGTCGAGTCTACTGAAAACAAATATTTTTCCCTTAAAAAAAGAACATTTTTCCCTAAAAATGAAGATTGATTCACTTCTATCTTCGCTTGCTGATATACTCGACCATCTTAATAATGTGAAATAGAAATAACAATGATCACTTTTGGTATGCGAAAATTTTCTCTTTCAAGCTTTATATTGTTAATTAATTTTTAAAAATAGAATTATTTTATAATCTATAAAATCAATTGTGTGTTGATCATTTTTATAGATGTTATCTTTTTATACAAATTTGAACTCTAGTAATTTTAGGAGCACATCATGCTTATCTTAATTTTCACAACCTATATTAAAATGGCAATGTAGATAGATGATTTTTTTTCTCCTAAAAATGAAGATTAATTTTCGCATGCCTTCCACACAATAGTTTTTTTTGGTGCATTTTAACAATAAGTATTTTTGGTGCCTTGGTTGGGCCATGTATGCATTTGGAGGGAATTAAATAGGTAGTTGATTTTTGGCGTAAAATATTGTGATTGCACGTTGGAGGGAAGTTTGGAATTTTAATCAACAATTTGGTGTTTCAGCTCCCACGTTTTAAGGTTTTTCTTGGTTTGCAGAGCAGAAAATCGGCTTAAGAAAGACTCCATCAATATTAAAGGATCATTGGCATTGATGCAATTGCAGAGAAGTCACTGTTAAAGGATCATAAAGTGGTTTCTTTGTCATGAAGAACAACAAAGATATCCATCCACCAAGACATTGTCATGAGGACACTACTACATAAAAAGAGGTTTTAAGACATTAATTTAAAATAAAATATTAATTTTTTCTTAAATATATATTTTATGTTTAAATTCTATTTTTAATTTTTTAATTTTCTTAAACTAAGACAATAAAAAAAATACTTTTTCTAAAATAATTTTCTTATTTCCCTCCCCTCATTCATTTTCCCGGATATGAAGAACAAGATAGAAGAACAAGATAGGCAAAGGTTGAGGAATGTTTGAAAGGCACTATTTTCCATCGTTCACCCCACCAAGCATCACAGGTATACAGTGTGAGATGTTATTTTCCCTTTTGCTATAAACTCAATCATTTTTAATAGGTTCTAAAGACATGGTTCTGTGGATCGGTGCTGGCAGAGGTCCGCGGTTCGATTCCCGCTAGTTTGAGCCAAATTTCATCAAAAAATTCGTTCTACAGAACTTGAGTCTCATCAGAGTATGTTATTTATAGTTTTAATTCCTTAAAAAGTTTATTATTTTTAATACCCATTTGTTATGTAATTAAAAATTTGGTATAGACAACAGGGAAGGTGGTTGTTAGTTTCTCTGTTGGAAAAAATGGAAAATAGGGGTTTTAAGGCCTCTCGACCTTGAAACATTGCATAATATTAGTCTGGGGAAATGATCAGTTTAAACGTTGGAAAATCTTGGGTTTTATTGGGTTGTTAAGTTCTTGGATTCTAAATTTTTTAGTGTTTGATAGTTTCAGATTTTGATCATTAAGGGTTCTGGTCTATATTGTGAAGAAGAATTTATTTGTTAAGCTTGAAAATTCTGATTTTGATGAAAAGATTGTTGTTGCCTTCTAGCCTTGAAGTGTTGATGAATTTGTGATTTAAGCTATTTGGGATGTGAAATTTCAGATTTTGATCAAAAGTGTCGATGTGGTGAATCTACGGGAGAATTTGTGGTCAAGGTATTTAGCGTTCTAGAACGTTTGGTTGCTCAATTATGTTCTCAAAGCCTGTTTCTGGAGCTTAGAGTTTTCAAGGGATTATTTCTTTTCTTAGAATTTTCTTTTTGAATTTGGGTCTCTAAGATTTTAGTTCTTTTCCATGTTTAAACCTATACAAATTTTTTAAGTACTTGTGGTATTTTGTTATTATCAAATATGGCTTAGCCACTTTCTGCCAGTTGGTAGCAAGATAACCACTAGGATAATATTTTTATCATGGATAGGAACTTTGCTTACAGACTTTTCAGAATTAGGTCATGGGTTTGTTGGTTACTTGGCTACCTAGATGTTCATTTTGCTTAAAATGTTGGAAGGTATCTAGATTATGAAGTACAGATGTTGATAACATCATTTCTTTCTCCGATTTTAAAAAAGGATAGAAGTAGAGAAATTTTCCTCTTTGAACTTGCTTCTCAAGTTCTTATTTTTTCAACCATCTAAAACCATCTACATTTATACAACCAATGGCCACGTGTTGATCTAACTTGCCACCTCCTGAAATCCATCCACACCTATGCACAAACCATTTATACAATGCATAATATATGTCCCAGAAGGTGATTTATAAGATACAAGTTGTCCAATACATAGAAAGTCTACAAATGTCTCTTTACTCTTCAATGGATACGACAAAACTAAGGGACTTGTCCAATACATAGAAAGTCTACAAATGTCTCTTTACTCTTCAATGGATACGACATAATTAAGGTTGTTCTTTGGGAAGAACTCAATTGAAATTAATTGTTGACCATGTGCATTTTTTGAAATTCTTGCTTAATATCTTGTATCTTCAGTCCATTAAATCCTTGAGCCTAGAGTTCTAGAAGTGAAGTATATAAGTTAAGCATATTTCTCATACTTAGCCAAACACATATCTTATGTTATCTTGATTATTGTAATTTAGTACTGAAGTAGATTTAATGTGCAACAATTGGCTGACAAGTGCAATTATCTCTATTCTCAAGTCTCACATTCCACAAAAGGACTAGACGTTTAGATGAACTACAAATCTCCACAAGGATCAGTAGTAAGGCTAGATGGGTCCAAGTTCACTTTTTTCTTCCCCATAAAGTGTAGATAGATAAAAAAATCTCTGCTATATTGGAAGGTTAAACTTCATGTGGAAATTTGTGGTGACTCATAGTGCAACTTCACCATTTGATCGTGTCTAGTTCAGTGGGGGTGAAATTCCCCATAATTTAGAATATTCAGGCTCACTTAACATGAGATTCCTCACAAATTTACTCATATTTTCTCATGTGGGTGTTGAAATTTTGAATAGGATGAGCACATGGCACATAGTCATTGATCATTCTAGTTAGAGTCGATTTCCCCATCATAATAGGCATTTTGAGTCCAGTTGCACTCCAATGGGACTTTTGGGTGCTAGTGCAACTTCACCTTTACTTTTACATTTGGTTTAGTTGAGGTGAAAATTCCCACAAAAGCAACGTGATATTTCAGCCTGAAGTGGAAATTGCAAGTTGGACGAGTGTTCACCTTTGCGGGTACAATTAAGTCAAGTGCACATTTGTAGATTGAACAAAGGAAAATACAATTTAGTGATTTATTCCACAAGGTGTTAAAGTGTAAGATGAAAGCATTATTGTTTTTTTTAAATTGATGAGCACATGCAACACTTACCTTTTTATCCTTCATATCAGTTTTTGAAGCAATGCCCATTACACCATCATTGATTTTAAAAGGGCCTCTCATCCCAAACTCACAATGTGAGGAAAGTGTGCAATGTAATCAAGAGGCAACACGTGGAAGACGAATGTAAAAATAGTTCAAATATGATTACATTTTTAGTGGATATTAGCTCATTCTCTCATGCTCAATTGAGTAAAATGGATTACAGTCAAATTAATCTAAGGCTATTAAATTTGTAGTAGTTCCCATGGAGGAGTGAGGCACTAATTTACACCTGTATTCAATTTTATAATTGTCAACCAAGCTTCCAAAATATCCAAACATAATGTTCAACACCTAATAATGGTTTGGAGGGGTATTAAAATTGTTGAAAGAATGTTTAGTGTTTCAAACAACAATATATTTGTTCTAAAATGCCCTTGTATCAAGTCTAATATCCCAACAATTACAATGCCTAGAAAAATAACTAAACAAATCATAAAATATATAGAAAATTCTTTAAAGAGTGTACAAGATTGGGAGATATAAATTGAAATTTTGCAATTGGCAATGAGGCACCATAACAGTTTGCAAAATATATTAGCAACAAATATATTAATATTTACAAAAATCTGCTCCAAATATGGATACTCATTTTTAAACTATATTCTGTATCATTGTTCATACGAATGCAAAGCAAAGGTAGAGAGGTTTTATTGGAGTTTGTATATGATAATTGATTAGCATTCATAACGAGAGGATGTTGGGAAATAATGAAGGTATTTATGTAGGAAGGAGGCGCCAAATTTATGGTTTTATCCCCATTAGATCTTGTACAAAATTCTCCCAAGAAAGTAGAATGTAGAAATGAAACATGAGTTTATGATTGCAATTTTAATTGCATATGTAGAAACAAGAGGTTTGTAGAGATCTTCGCTATATTTATAAGTCTATTTTATTATAGAGGGGGATTTGGTTAAGAATTCTATTGAAAATTCATGCAAAATAAATAGAGAAATGCATATAAAGGGGTTTGAAAAAATGCATTTAAATGTTGCACTACCTATATAATGAGTTTAAATAGACTTGGAAAAATGATGTTCATATTAATGATTAAAAGGAATATGGAAAGCTTAAATGATCATTTAGAGTGCATGGTAACTGAGCATTCTTTTGAAAGAGTATGCATGATGATGTGCTTGTTTCATCTCGAGTTGAAACCTTATTAATGATAGTCCCTTTTCTAATGCATTGATCCAGTCCATTATACCTCACCAAACTCTGTCCGATGTTCATTAATATATGACTGTTTCCCTTACATTTGCAACATTCATGTGCTTTGGGAACTTAATTGTTCTCATGGCTTCTTGTTGAATTGACCTGTACTCCTGACTTATTACATTTTGATTTTGTTGTCCTCCTTTTATTGACTACAATATGGTCACAATACAGCTATTAATTGTAGTCAAGGCTAATACATGATTTTATGCAAGGTTCCATTCTTAGTCATAACCACTATCAACATTCATACAACTTTGATTTCATCTGCCATGCCTATGATAGGACTGCTGCCCTTTAACTTATGAGTTTGCTGCTCTTTAACAATAAAAAGGTTGCCTTTTAAAGTGTAAAAAATTTTCCTTTGAAAGTGTTTCCCTATTCCTCTTAATTGCTGCACATTCATAGTGCGGCTTGCTGCACTTTTAGCCATGATTTTCTTCACTTGTAGTCATGATTTGTTGCACATCATTTGGACATCTATTTGCTGCACTTTTATGGTGAATTTGTTGCACTTTTTGTCATCTATTACTTCTCTTTTTAAGGCATTAATTTGCTGCACTTTTATGGTCATCATTTTGCTGCACTTTTATGGTCATCATTTTGTTGCATATTCATGTCATCATTGCTACATTTTAACTGTTATTATTGCTGCACAAAACTGTCATCATTTGCTGCACATAAAAAGTTGATATTGTTGCTCATTTTTTAAGTCATTATGCTGCTCTATATGAATTCGTATTCTGCACCTTTTGTTGTGATTTGCTGCTCATAAGACTTCATTTTCTGCGCTTTTATTTACCCATATTTCTGATCATATTTCATCATTATTTCTGTCCATTGAAATCCTCATAACCTCAAACCTACCCCACATTCTGCTATTTGTTCTCTGACTTTCATACCTCAATATCTTGACATTGCTGCCCCTAAATCCATTTGAAACCTGTCATAAATATCACCCCAATCTAAAGCTCATGGTAGGTTTTCCTCTTCATGCAAACAACTACCTCAAACTACAATGATAATGAAGAAACATTGTCCCCTTTAGCTAAGCCATTAGCCATACCTTGCTCATCTAAATCTCTAGACACCGTGAACAAGGTTGCTGCCTTTTACTTGCACCTTGACAGCCCCTACT